>VURO01024152.1:16977-31231 GCA_015108175.1 Pelvicachromis taeniatus | reverse complement strand
CAGTGTTTAACACACACACACACACACACACACACACACACACACACACACACACACACACACACACACACACACACACACACACCAAAAACCTGGGTGGGGAACCACGGTAGAAGCTAGCTGGTCCACTTTCTGAGCACAATTATTAGCATTGTAGAGAAACTCAATTATTAAAAGAGAAATTAAAAATGTTATTTACACAAAACTGTTTTTTAATACTTTATTATGGCTTTATACACTTGCCACTTACCTTTAAATTCTATGTGGCACAGATTCAACAAGGTGCTGGAATCATTCCTCAGACTTTTTGGTCAATGTTGACATGATAGCATCACACAGTCCATGATATCCCAAAGGTGTTCTATTGGACTGAGATCTGTGGACTGTGGAGGTCATTTGACTACAGTGAACTCAATTTCATGTTTAAGAAACCAGTTTGTGACATGCTGGATTATCCACAGGAAGCAGCCATCAGAAGACTGTGGCACACTGTGGCCATAAATGCAACTCCGTTAAAGCGATGTGTTTCAACGATGCTTTGTTGGTATTAAGGGGCCAAGAGTGTGCAAAGAAAATAAGCCCCACCACCAACAATGATCCATGCTTTCATGCTATTTACAGTAAATTGTGGCCCTGTTGTCAGAATGTCGCTGCAGAAATTGAGACTCGTCAAACCAGCCATTGGTTTTCAAATCTTTGGTTGTCCAATTTTAGTGAGCCTATGGGAATTCTTGCCTCACTTTCCTGTCCTTAGTGGACAAGTGTGCTCTTCTGCTGCTGTAGTTCACTGCTTTGAAGTTCAGACTTGCTGATCTGCGTACCTCGGTTGACTTCTGCCATCAACATGGCATTTTCACCCAGAGAACTGCATCTCACTGGATATTTTTAATCATTTTCTGCTAACGGTGATGTTTGTGGGAAAATCCCGGCAGATCAGTAAGTACTCAGAGCAGCCCATCTGGCACCAACAACGATGCCACGTTTAAAGTCACTTATGGTAGCTTTCTTCCCTACTTTAATGCTTGGGTTAAACTCCAGCAAGTTGTCTTCGTCACGTCTACGCGCCTAAATGTATCGAGTTGCTGCCAAGTGATTGTCTGATTAGATATTTGCGTAAGCTAGCACTTGAATAGGTTTAGTTAACAAAGTAGCTGACGGGTGTAGACGGGCTGTACAAAGTCTACTAAAATTCTTTAAGTGGTGGAGTTACAAAGAACTGAGCACACCACACCTCTGTAGCCTATATCCAAGCTGGCAGGTTGAGGCTTTTAGCTCTGACTCTTATAATACACCCACATCTGCATCCTGAGCTGTAGGCATTCAGTAACAGTGCGGGTAATGTAGGTGCCAGGTTTCAACAAGAAGGAAGAATGTAGGAAATAAAAAAGACATCCACAATGTGTCTCACAGCTTTACCAGAGTTCAATGCAAAATCAGTGGAAAACTCTCAGTGTTTTGAATCATTGTACAAAGCAAATAACAAAAACAGTTATGTTTCCACACAAATGAGGGAAGAATTCATATTTCAGTTGTTCATGCTGTTTTAATTTAGAAGTCTGTTGTTTTCCATCTAACTGTACTCCCGTCTCGCTGAAAAAAAGCACAAGATGCCAGATGAAACAAAGACCAGAGCGAATAATATGGGCACTGACAGGATATCAATTGTGCACGCTCAGCCTGCAAAAACCCCAGCTGTTGCTCTCATATTATCTCACAGACTTCTTCAGTGGTCACAAAGTGTTCCCACATAATCAAAGTCCACCACGGGGACCCTCCAGAGACCATCACTTGGGAAAACATTCTCTCCGCTTTCGCCCTTTATTTGCCTGGAGCAGGAATCGAGGTCTGTTTGTGTTATCGGGAGGCGGTTGCCAAGGAGACCTATGTTTCTCAGACGAGCAGCATTCCAAGTTATTTTGAACATCTCTCACTTTCGCACCATGTCCTTTCTGATAAAGCATGTCTTCATGCAAAAATCTGCATTCAGAAATTGCTCCGTTTTCCCTTCGGCGGTGGACACCACTTAGAAAAACATAATCCAGATGCAAACACGTCTGAAGATTGATATGTATTTGGACTAACATGCTATTAGTGCTTGATTATTCACCAGTGCGTGGCTGCACAAGCTTCTTAGGACTGCCAGAAATGTGGCTTAAATATCCCCCGACCAAAGGAAGCTTTATTTGATTTGGCCTAAGTAGAAATTGGTTAGGGAAAACCAACAGATTTTATGCTTCCCTCCAGCCAGAGAGAACGCAGCTCGCCTTAAAAATAGTCTTTGTTTTGGAAAATGTCTTTTGGTTGAGCGTGGCTGATCAGTTCTGCTTTAAATGCCACATTATGGATTTGTGTGCAGTATCAGTGTGCACTGGTTTTACAGGGTCATATATTGAAAACCATATTGCAAAAAGTTAAGGTGTAAGCAGAGTGTTGATCCAACTATAGCATTAGAAGACGTTCTGGACCTACTGAGCTTTTCTGATTTTGTCTCATAGATGCAGTTAGTTTTGCCAAGGCTTCAAATAATGAGATCTGTATATGTGCCAAAAACATGTGTGCCAAAAAGCTCAGGTTTCAAAGACTTCTCAAAGCTCAGTTTCAGATTTTGTAATCATGTAATGTAGTAATCTGCCTGATTAAATATGCAGATCCAGCAGATGGTGAGCAGCTGAAGTAAGATAGCTAGGTCACAAGCCACACCCTTCTGGCTGACCACACAGTAGCCACACCTACCTGCTGTTCAAATTTTCTGTTTGCGAGGGGCAGCCAATTGGAAGGATGCTGGCTTAAAGGGAGGGTGATCTTAAAAGAAGAGGAGGTAAAACTGCAGTGAATTAACTGGAAGGATGCATGAAGACCCGTCACATAAAGGAGGATTACTTTGAGAGTAATTGTAGCCATTCAAAGTCTAAAGTCTTATATTATATAACATGACAATAAACCTGCCCTTAACCTAAAAGCCTTCTTGCTAAAAACAACACTATTTTTTATTAAACTTAATTTAACCTTTGCTTCGTAACCCCTGCATTAACATTTACAGAAAGCATTTTTCACATAGAGAGATTCAGTAATGCAGTTGTTTGGAGACCACAAACTGCAAAATCCTCTGTTTTCATTATAGAAGTGATAAAGTGGTCCAATGTTTACCAGCCCTGCTTCAAAGCTAAACTCTTCTGGGTTCAAAACTTTGTGTTTTCTTTGTGCGTCAGTTTTCTCCAAGCGTTCAGATTTTCTCCTACAGCCCAAAGAGATGCTTGCTATTAAGTCACTGCTTACTGTAGATGTGAATGTAAGCATCAATGACACTGCCAGTTGGAGATTTGAAGCAGAAGGTTGGATGCATTGATTACATATTTTTAATTTTGTTCTTTATCATATATAAATCCTCTACAGCTCCTAGAAAAGGGAGTTTGTGCAAATGTCTTGAGCTGCCCGTTGTTTCTTTATATTTTCTTTAAAAATGGAAAAACACATATGGAAATACAATATATCAGACAAAAACTGATTTTGAAGAAGTCTAATGAGCTAGATAGTCGATGTTTGGTATGACCACCTTGATTCTTTAACATAGCCTGAGCTATTTTTGACAAACTTCTTGTGATTTCTTTAAGTAGCCTTCAGGAATACTTCTCCAGGCTTCTTGAAGGACATTTAAAGCTCTTCTTTGGATGTTGGCTGCTTAATATAATCCCACACTGCTTCAATAATGTTTTGGTTTAGACTCTGGAGTTTCCCATCCATGACTGATACTGTTCCATTGTATGTTTTTTTTACACTGATAGTGTGTTTTTGATTATTGTTGTGCATTTAAAAAAATGAAGAAGTTAAAAATCTGATGTTATTTTTTGGCAATCATAATTCCAACAATTTTGACGAGCTCTTCAACAACGCCTGCAAATTGCAGTACCAAATCATTACACAGCATCCACCGTGTTTTACAGATGGCTGTAGACATTCAGAGTCGTACCTTTCTACTGACCTCCTGCTTACATACTGACGACAGTTCGAATCAAAAGCTTTAAATTTGGATTCATTACTCTGCGAGACCTGCTTTTGGTGCCTGCATTATCCTTGAATCATTCATAGATCAGTGTTAAGTGGCTTGAAAAAAGAAAAACCTCTTAAAATTTCAAAGTACAAGGACTGGACTGAAAATGGGTGAAATAGAAAGTCTGGCTCCTTGGAAACAAAATATAAATAAATGAGGGGTGGCTTGAGATTTTTACACAGTACTGTATCTATGATAGCTGAGCAAAGTTCCCCCATGTTACTGATGGGGAAAGAAACCTGCCATTTACAGTACAATCTCTCAGTAAGAAAGCAATACTTTGACTCCGTAGTCACTAGCGTGCCCTCAAGCAATGCATAGTAGTACCACCCCTCCAATACAGCAGTCAAAATACAAAACAGCAATGTGAGAGAGTTCCCTGATTCAAATGTGTGTGACAATGTCACTGTTGAAAACGAGAACACACGTGCAGTCCAACTTTCCTGAATGCAAACCATCATGAATCTATTTGCATGTTAAGTTTCTTCAGAATCCATTTACATCTACATCCACTTCAAAAAAAACAAAACACCTCATTATCTGGTGCTCTGTTCAATACAACATCCAGATCTCTCCCTAAAAGGGGCCCCTTCTTAAAGCGGACCGCATCTCACAAAAGTTTGGTCATCTTTATCCCGATGGAGCCAAATGAAAGGAATGGTTCGCTGGAGGTGAGCTATACCGCTCCGTGTGCGCTCAGTCTAAAAGCTGAAAATTGAGGCCTTAATGGCAAACACACTCTGAGAAAAGGTATTTGCGAGCAGCATATGAGGATTTCTGCTTTAAATCGCATAGTTCATGCCCGCCCTTGATTTACAGCCATGTGCAATGGGCTGAAGACAACAACAGTAGATATAAACAGAAGACCGCAAAGATGGCCACCCGCCTTACTCGTGGAAATAAATCCTGCAGCGGCAGGAGCAAACAGTATACACAGAGTCGAGTTTCACGTTTCCATAAATTCTGTCACATTGAGTACATTTCATAAGGATCACAGCTACACAGAATCACTGCATTTGGATCTGAAACGAGATGTTGGTGCTCGGGGGTAACAAGAAACAAAATGTCATATTAAAATAATCCCAGTGTTTGCATTATTGCTCTGCAGCCTGTTTTTGATACGATCCAATCTTTACCTTTCACTGAGTTGCACATAAACTCTCCTCAGCTCGCCGCGGTATAACGTTTCACAGTTGCTGAACCAGATTTATGAGAGTTTATGGAAACACAGACAAACAGACACGAGCACCGGATGATTAATGGCTTTCTGACTACAAGTCGACGTCCGCTGGCATTCACAGATTATTTCTCGAGGAAAGGCTGATTAGTTTTCCGGTGCAGAGGCATAAATATCATGAGATCTTGTTGTTTTAGTTTTCCACTGGCTTGGTGAACTCTCCAGTCACACAGAGCATACTGTACAGTGGTTTTAATACCAGCATTCAGTCATTTTTGGCCTACTGATATTCTAAAAACGGCACATGGGAAAGTGTGAGAGAGGGCAAAGGGGAGGTTGTAGAAAATCAAAAAGGTTTAATCTTTCCTTCAGGATGACATTTGATTACTTTAAGTACCACTTATGGCTTTAATAGTGAGGATAGCTGATTACACAGCTGGTTCATTGGGTCATAAGTACATTACCCTGCTTCATTATTGTTCACAGACTTAAAAAAATCTAAACAAAAAGGTTAATCTTCTAGTACTACAGCACTGATGCACTATGAGCTTAACAAGGCAACGCACTAACCTTTTCATCACCCAAACCTCGGTTATTGATTGTCCGTGAAGTGAGACTGTGTAAAATTTATAGCTTGTCACCGGTCCTTAACATGAACTGCAGATGGATGGAGAACACAAACATATAATTTAGTGCACTTTGTGAATTATTAGTCCCGTGATTGATCTGAAATGGGATTTAAGTGGCATTTATGGGATAAAAATGAACCCATTCAAAGTAGTTTGGTTGATGATTGCTTACAGTGTTCAGGGTTTAAGAGTACTTTCATCCTGGGCCGAAACCAACCGTGAAGCTTTAAAAAGAATCAAAGGAAAACAGCTGTGCGAAGAAAACTCCCCGTCAGGAACGGTGGATGAGTGGCACCACTTGGATTGAGCAATTTTCAGACCTGCTGTCAAAATCTGCTAACTTTGCGTGGCATTATTCTAACTTATTGAGGAAGCTTTGATGATTGATTGCCTTCTCTGTCAGTTCGCTGCCCTTGAATAACATTTCGGGTAACACGCGCTTTCATGTTGCGCAAATACTTAAGACTGGGATAAAACTGAACCTAGACAAAGTACAGTGAAAGTAAGGTTTCAACTAATTGTGCTGACTGTCGGAAGGGAGAATAAACCTTACGATGAGTTACACACTAGAAAACACAGCATAACACAGATCAGCAAACTAGCAGCATGTGCTGTTTATGCATAGCAAAGTTTATTCTGAAATAGTAAAAAAGCATAGCAAATGTTGTGTATTGATTAAAACAGAATAAAGAGGCTGTTATCTGGCAGATTTATTACTTAATTTGGACTATTAATAATTTCTTACACAATTAAGCAGAGAGGTATCATATGTGTTTTTATCGATGGTGTTGTGTTTTTGGCTGGGGTCCCCTCACCCGTCTTTAAGGAGTCATGAGTGTTTTTTGGTCATCGTGGCAGAGGCATGAGAGAATGAAGTCTTCACTAGCCTTGAAAGCATTTTTGGCACTTTTACAGAACTTGGGCATTTTTGCAGCGTGCTGCACAGGACAGGGTTATTGAGCTGTCTTTTGTCCAAGTCAAAGCCTGGTGATGCAATGCACCACCGGTCCACCTACTGTAAACTTTAAAAAGGCCAAGAAGCAGAAAAGAAAGGGAGCTGGTCAGCTGGAAATGCTTTCAGACTTGTAAATGTTTTGACTGCTTGCCAAGTCTACAATGAGGTGAGAGCAGACCCAATGATTTCCTAAAGACTGACAAATGAGTCCCGATCTAGAAAACACAAACTCCGTGTTTGCATTAATGGGTTGCCATTTATATTCCGAATGATATAAAAGTCTCCCTCCTGGCCTTCTCTTACCTTTAATACGCCCTGTGCTGTTGATATAAAACTGCATGACTTGGCAGCACGGCCCAGCGTAGACGCTAATGAGCAGAAATCTTAACACATTTCGGAGGTACCAGAAGGGAAGTCATGAACAACTGCGAAGCTGTCAACAGGTGCTAAATTATACAGCAATGATCAAGAGTTATTTGGCATTTTGAGGTGAAAAGTAGTTTGATCTACAGTGAGGATGGAAGCTGCTCTACTGTTTTCAGTGGGAAATGGGAAATGCCTTCAGGGGAGAGACTTCATTTGCAGACAGTAGAGGTTGTGGAGGCCAGTGAACAAAGAGGGGATTGTAATGTTTTGACCGCTTATTGAGATGGATGAAGAAACCAATTCCAAGCCAAATAGAGAGTAAATATTTAACCAACACTCACTTCTAATCAGCTGGGCTGAAGTAGGAAACCACTGGCCTCAAATCCTAAAAGTAAGCAACTGCTGTTTAAGCGATGAAAAAAAAAAGACCAAACTTCTTATATTTATGATATTATTACTTAATTTGAACCACACGTGGGAGGGGGATAGCTGTGTCACTCGGTTTGGTCGTCCATCACTTACACAGTACGTCAACAATGGATGGCTTACCATGAAAAGTGGTTCCCTGCAGGATAATAATTTAGCATCCAATCTAAGGGCATCATCAGTTCAAAAAGTAACGAGCCAATGTCAGCATGGAAATACAGACTAGATGCAACCATTATCTTATAAACCAAATCATGTTGGCACTCTCGTTATAGGACAGTGGGCCTTTTAGTTTATACGTTCATTTATTAATACAGGCGATAGCACAGCAAAGCTCGCAGAAGGGACTCGGGCTCAGGATGGAAAGTGAGTCATTTTGGAGTGCTCTTGGATAAGTTACTGTGCATAGGATAAAAGTCTGCATCAATAAGAAATGAATGTGATTTATAGTCTAAAACATGCCCAGGATGATAAGTATTATACGAGTACCAGTATTTATTTATTTTTTTTACAATTTAGCAATGCCGGCATCTGCTTTTTCATAGTGAATTCCCAAGATACTTCCAGGGCATTACACTGACCTTTTGTGCCTGATCGCTCTGCAGGGGACATTTGCGTTCTCGCTTGCTCCTCTGTTGTGCATGCCTGCAGTGCATGAGTGAAACAGCCATAGCAATGCACAGCCTCAAAACTCCCTGCCACGCCTACAAATCACTGCAAGTCAAGAATGTGAGAGGAGAGACGCAGTGTTTCAGGCACTTATTGTTAGTAGAGAACATCCATAATGTATCTGGCTGTACAGATGAAGAGTGAGTTCAAAATTCTGCTTAAGAATAAAATGTCAAGCAGTTTCTAATCACAGCATATAGTGGGTGGAAATGTCTGCTGATCGGTTTGGTGAGTTCAGAAACCAAACTGTCCTCAGACCAGCATTGAGCAAATGTGGCTTACCAAGTATTTGTCCATTTGGGCAAGAAGCTTACTTGCATAATGGTGTTTGTTACATATTTCTATCACTAACAAACTACCACTTAAATATTATATGCAGGGCTGTGAAGAGAAGTGAAACACAATATAAAGGCATGAGGTGATGAACTCCACAGAAACCCATTTAAAACATGTGGTATTGTTCCACATTCTCACCATTGCTCCATCTTTCCTCTGCTGTGCTTTCATTCAGAATAATATCCCACCTTCAGCTATTTTATATAAGCAATGGTGGAAAATTGGAGTTACACTTTTTTAGGACAAAATGCTTCCTAATTTGATTTGGCATACCTTTCTGCTGGTGATCGCGCAACTAATTAGTTGCAGGAAAATGGCTTTTGACAGTAAATCTGAGGCATTAATGTAAAAATGAGGTTTTAAAACTGTTACTGCTATCATCAAACTAATGGTAACCCCTTTACTGGCTGATGAGTATCATAGGCTATTAGCGTCGGTGAATGGTCTTTATAATCCCGAAAACAGGTCTTTATAATTAAGAGTGAAATATATTTTTGCTGTTGGTCAATGAGCAAATCGTGTGAAGTAGGTTACTGTAAAATGAACAGGCAAGTATGCGCAACAAATCCAAGACTCTCGGGAAATCTGTGAGGCTATAGCCTACTGTAGTTTCAAAACCAGATGTTGATGATTTACAGACACTCCCTGGATAAAATATATTCTGTGATGTTACTAAGCAGCAAGGTACTTCTTTTATTGGCACATAGATCCTACATTTATTTATAGATTTATAATTAATAGTTCCCAAGTTTAACTACTTGATTTTTTTCCCTTTATTCTTGCCTGTTTTTCCAGCTTCCAGCACTGGAGCAGATTTGACAAAAAGGCAGTACACCGTAGAGACTTAGAGAGAAAACGCCAACAATCAGATGATCCCCTTTTGCCAGCACTTGGCAACGGTGGAAAGGAAAAACTCCCTCTTAACAGGAAGAGAGGATTGTTTTGAGTCTAATTTTAGAAGTAGAGAGGATGTCTGTCTCCTGAAACCAAACTGGGAGTTGGTTCCACGGTAGAAGGGCCTCATAGCCTCCCAGTCTACTTTTAGGAGGATTGTTTAGGATAATATGACACTACAAAGTCTTTAAGATTGGATGGGCCTGATTATTAAAGACTTCATATGGGAGGATTTTAAATTTAATTTCACTTTCTCTTTCCTGCCAGTACTCTCTTTGCAGTTCTTATAGGTTAACTGGAGACATTTCACAACAACTTGATAACAATGAATTACAGTAGTCCAGCCTAGAAGTAATAAATGCATAAAACTTGCTTTTAAACATCACTCTGAGATTGAATGAGATCTGGAAACTCGCCAATCAGAAAAAAAAGGTTTACCTCATAATCTTTGTGGATGGTCTTATTTTCAGCTATGATTACATTTTTAAAGTTAAGCAATCCTTATGAAGAACAGATCCGACTAATTCACTCTCTATGAACTAAACCTAATCGAGTACTTTTGCATCTGAACCTAAAAATTAGTTTGTTGTATTGCCTTAATTTAACCAACAACTGAACACCAAATTCAGAAAATTGTCCCAGATGAGAAGGTTTATTTTGAGGTTGAGGTTTTAGCTTTATTTGTGCCTTCTGGCTCTTAAAGAGGAAACCGTGGGAACAAAATTTGGCTGGTGCAGCATCGTGATGGTGCCCTGCAAAGCGGTTCACCTTACATAACACTAGCATTAAAACATAAGTCAAATAAGCAATGTTGTAAACATGTTACTTTTACATTCTAAAAAGTTACAAAGTTATAAAACATAAGATTAACTTGACACCAATCAGTAAAAATACTTTGTATCTTCTTTACGTTGTTCTATGATGCAGCATTGTAGAAATGCCTGAGTGTCATCTGGGTATTTTGCAACTATTTTGTCACCCAGTAGTGATGTTGCAACCTATCAAACTATGATAGAGGCAGCACTGGCATTGAGTAATGTGTTTTTAGCAAACACTCTAGTTAGTTAGAGCTCTGGCTAATTTAAGGTCACACTCAGTGTTTATTTCACCATAACCAGCAAAAACATTGAACTAAGTGTTTTGGCTGGTTACTGTTTGCCTGTTCCAGCGCTCGCTCAGACACAGAAAAGGCAAATGTATGTGATACTTTCACACTGTGTTAAAAGGAAACGATCATGTAGTAGACTCGGAAACTTGCAGCCTCTTCACTTCCTGTTATTGAGGAACTCACAGTTGCCATGGCAGCGAACACAACCATCCTAACAAACAATTACCGTTGCTAAGGAAATTGCAGCTTACCACAGTGTTTATTTGTTTGACCTTTTTTTTTCCTGCTAAATTGTTGAACTGGTGCCTGGTCCCAGCCTTAATGACGGCGGTTTACTGCAGCACACTGAGTTGAAATGACTGTTTTAAATTCATTCAGTCTGAATAGTCTTTACTGGAACTTTTTTTTTTCTTCTTTATCAAAAATCGGCTGCATGCTTTAATCTCAGTGATGTCCATTTTGGACTTTCCGCCCTTGACATTTCCCACGATGGACCAAATGCTTGATCTGTAGCATTCCTCAAAAAGCAGGCTTTGCACACACACCCTGCGTGTGTGTGTGTGTGTGTGTGTGTGTGTGTGTGTGTGTGTGTGTGTGTGTGTGTGTGTGTGTGTGTGTGTGTGTGTGTGTGTGTGTTTGTTTTGACTGAGGCACCACAACTGAAAGACGCCCAAGATAAGCATGGTTTATTGAACTTATCTGCCATCAGTGACTTCTTGCACAGTGTACTGAATATTTAAGTGGCACTTTGCAACCATGGGAAGAAAATGATGTAAATCCCAGGACTGGAGGGTGCAGGCTCAAATGTATTTGCAATTTTAATAGATTTTGGCACAAGGCAAACGGAAAGACGTGCAAGGCCAATTAGATTGATTTACAAGTGAAAAAAGATCATGCAAATTTTAAGTCTTACACCCCTCCCCAACCCCTACTCACATTCCACTGGCAGCATGTTCCCAAGGTTTGACTGCTAATTGTATACACCTAACGAAGATTGGATAAAGGAATGCCTGTGGCAAGCTCTGGGGAGGGACTACTTCTTGCCTTCATACTCTCTGGACAATATCTTTAGCTGACATTATGAAGTCAGTGTTTTTTGATTTCAGCTGATGTCAAGTGAAAGCTGACTCTTGATGTCAGCTTTCACTTTATATCGCAGCTTGTGAGCCATATTAGCAGGTTGAAAAGAAGCATTGAGAAACGCAAACTATCATAAATGGTTCATTGAAAGTTTAACTCATTAGGAAAGGGCAGACCTATCCCAAAAGGATCTGGAAACGTCCGTATTGCTCCGCTTTGGCTTGAAAAGCCCTGACGATTTGAAATTCACTGCAAAGATTTGCCTGTAGTGACGTAGTGGGGGATCTGAATCAGCAGTACCTTGTACAGAGGCAACCGTACCTTCGATTAAACTGAACAATTTATTGAGATAATGGTGTTTGTGCGTACTTCCAACAGAAAATCGTCTTGTTGGCACGACATCAGGATTCATCAGTCCGTAAGTCACCTCGACAAGAAGATTACTGGGTGTGAAAGACAAAAAAATGCCTCCGAGATAGTATGATGCAAGACAAAAGACAACATGTCAGTGAGCTGAGTGACGATGATCTTTTGGGCGTTTGAAGGAAAATTTGTGAAGGAGTACAGTGTTATGTGGTATGACATCACCGGTACTACATGCGCTTTGTAATGTATATATCAAAGGGGAGTTTCACTGGGAAATTATTACAAGTAATTATGTCAAATTTGCAGTATTTCATTTTGGCATGCAGTCATGTTCCTGGCCTCAAGACAAGTTTGCTTGCTTTGGTAAGACAGGTGTGGTTAAAGTACTGAACGGTAATACAGTTCACCTACAGTAAAGAATCACTCAAGTGTTATGCAAGTGTGAGATGCGGGGATAAAGCCAGAGAGGGCTAATCTTTCCAGAAACCTCCACAAAGCACAGGCAGTCCAGCGTTTCTATTTGTTTCCGTTCACAGGAAACTTAGGTGGAGGCTGAGGTAGTTGGATCATCAAAGGAGAGCAGAGATACAGACCTGGAGTGTGTCTTTGTGTGTCTGACCAAGGGAAAAAAATAGAGTTTGGATCGTTGTCGCTGATTAAAGTTGAGAAATTTGTGAAAGTGAGTCTAAACAATCAAAACTAAAGCAGTGAGATGAAAGATGATGAAATGCTCCACAAGCTACGTGAAAAAATAATGAAAGTATCTTTGAATAGTAAATAGGTGTATGTCCAGAACGTTTTGCATACTGAATCCACGTACAGTAAATGAGAAAGGACTTTCTTCCATTGCTCAACCACAAAGTTTACTCCTCCAACTGGCTTTCGTGATTCATCTTCTCCCCTGCTCCACCTCCATCCCCTGGGCACCCATCTGACAGAGCTGCAGGAGTGATGGCGAACACCCGGCTCTGGTTTTTTTCCCTTTACTCCGCGTTTCCCTAAAAACAGATTAAATTTACTTGTGTTGCTCCTTATGCGGAAACTGATCCATCACTGTGCATAATTACAACGCGCTCACAAAAATTCAACAAAACCCAGAAAAAAAAAATCAAACAAGCAGGGCAGAGGTTTATTTTGAGACCCATGACATTAAATTTATTGGGCTCATTTTGCTGCTCTGCAAGTAATTTTGGACTTTTTCCATGGGCCATTAATCTTCCAGCAAATTAAGGGGCCTCTCTAATTTTCCTCTTAATTTTCTGATTAATGCGCATGCAATTGAAATGTCAAATTTTACTGCATCAAATGCACCAAGCAATGATGTCATGCACCCCAAGAATAACACAGTTTTTACCTGACAGTAGCTCCCAGTAGCTGCTCCATGCACGGGGGCGCTTGAGCCAGAGCTTCACATGGATCGCATGAATTCACGGGTTTAAAGGTCACGAGCAGTATCAGAGTGTTTGAATTATGTGACCAGAATATAAAACAGCATTGTGACTACATTCGAGGAAGACATGACGTAGTTTCAGCAGAAATACTGAATAGTTTTTCTGTCATAAAATATAAACCTGTCAAATTGATTTCTTTATAAGATTTTACCATGAAAGTCACAGTTTTCTAGAATTGTTCTTTAAAACTGAAGTTCCAGGAAAATGAAATGAGGGAAAAATGCTAAAGGCACAGCATGCAAGCACTTTCACATACGTAAATTTAGCTGAAATGCTGAGACCTCAGTCCTAAGTGACACATTTTATATAGTGGTTGATTCTACGTTAATCCAATCCATTTTAGTAAATATGAATCCTCTGTTTGTTTATTTATTTATTTGTAATTTAATCATATTGGTGAAATTATAAAATAGTTATATTCAGAATCCTGAATCTCAAATAGAAGGTGACTAAAAAGGATTGCCAAGTTTTTGCCAAATTTGCCTGGACTGATATAAGAGAGGCTATATAAAAGATTGATATAGTCACCATGACAACACTCACAGCAGGTAGCCCTGCAGGTCTGATTTGATAGATTTTTACCACCAATTAATTTTTAGTTAGTTAGTTAGTTAGTTAGTTAGTTAGTTAGTTAGTTAGTTAGTTAGTTAGTTAGTTAGTTAGTTAGTTAGTTAGTTAGTTAGTTAGTTAGTTAGTTAGTTAGTTAGTTAGTTAGTTCATTCGTTTGCTGTCTAAAAATCATGGGCCAT
>VURO01024150.1:2362-13284 GCA_015108175.1 Pelvicachromis taeniatus | reverse complement strand
CCCCGCGGCCTGTGCTTCGAGGTTTCTGATAGTTAGAATGACTCAGGGGTGTTGTTTCATTTAAACTAAGATAATCATCCTGCTGCAACCAGGTTTCTGTAAGGCAGAGTAAATCAATTTGTTGATCAATTATTAAGTCATGTACTAACAGAGACTTGGAAGAGAGAGACCTAATGCTTAATAATCCACATTTCACTGTTTTACTCTTTGATTCAGATGCGGATATTGTATTGTTCTTACTTTGTGATTTTTTATGTTTACCGTATTTTCCGGACTACAGTGCGCACCTGAATATTAGCCTCACAACTTGAAATTATGAAAAAAATCATATTTTGTTCATACATTAGCCGCACCAGACTAAAAGCCGCAGGTGCGCTAGCGGGCTAGTAGCGCTAGCCAGCGGGCAAGTAGCGCTACACCGGCTAGTAGCGCTAGTGGGCTAGTTGCTAGTAGCGGCGGTGCACGGCCCGCCTTGCAGGTGAAGGGCAACAGAACAAACGGATTTGTTTTGGTTGTTTTGGCGGAACAAACCAAAACAAATCCTCTTACGATGTCACAAAAATCATGAAAAAGCCGCACCAGGACAATAAGCCGCAGGGTTCAACGCTTGTGCAAAAAGTAGCGGCTTATAGTCCGGAATTTACGGTAATTTGCTGTTATTTGTCATTGTTTAAATATATCTCCACCCCTGTTCTTCTTGTGTCTCTTGTCCTCCTGAATCCCGTATTTCATGTTCCTAATGACAGACCTCAGCAGTCCACAAAAAGGACAGTGTGAGAAAGAGAGAGAGGCATAGAGAGAGAGAGGAGGTGAGGGAGTAATTGGAGGAGATGCTTTTGCCATCAGTGCCTGTGACAGGCCTTGGCCTGCGCAGTTGTCACACTGTATTTCACAATAAAGACTTTTTTTGAGAAGGACCTGTAGTTTGCGCTTTCTTTAGCGGTGCCCCCTGTGTTTCTCTCTCCCTCTGTGCTGCACTGTCACAAAGAACAGGGAAGTGACAATGCTATCAAAGGCTTGGTGCTCGTCTATTGATTGCCCCTGTCTGTCCACCACCTTAAGCCATCAAAGGCTGTCACCTATCAGTTGTTGCTTGATGCCGTCTTTTCCATCATCTCTTACATCATAGTGTTGTAGACTGAAATGTCACAAGGCCCCTGTGCAAACTTTGCATTGGATGATTGGCAATTTTAGAATATCTTTTCTTCATATTTACAATTAAGTTGCAGTTATTTATAGCAGAAAGAGCTATCCTCACTTTGTTCGAGGCATTTTGGACATATATGCAAATGAATAGTCGTGTAAGTCCTGTGTTCTTGTGTTTTGCAGGGTGTGGAAAAGGTGTGGGCATATCTACCTGATGCTCGGTGGTATGACTATGAGACGGTAAGGATATTTTCTCCTCATTGGAAATGTTTCGGCTAAAGCAGCACAACTATCCACGAGATGTATGGGTCTAGAACTGTATTTGTAAAGTAGCACAACTACTTCCTGTGATGTAGCTGTATACATTAATTTACGCACTTGCAGAAAACACAATTCTTTAAATTCTTGCTGAAAAGCTCACTTTACGTAATAGCAAAGGTAACTACCAGAGCCATAGTGGAGGTTGTCCAAGTTAAGTGCACATTCATAAATTGCACTCTTTTATGGTTTGATGGTCATAAAACTGTGTATAACCCACAATGCAGGAAAACTGGGTTTTCACTTCAGACATCACAGTTTTTAAAGGGAGGCGAGATAATAAAATATCTTCAATATAATCCACAAACATGTAAAAACACAACCTGTCACGTGTAAGTTGATGTGTCCAGTTCTTTGTTTGAGACTAAAGTGATAAGACAGAGTAGGAATGAGGACAAAGAGCGAGAGAGGGGACACGGAAGAGGAGAGAGAGACTATCTCCTTGACAGAGAGATAAAAGAGGTGTTAAGTTCCTTTGGGACCTTATTTAGCCGTCACAGTGGCGATGTAAAGCGCCCACTGATCAGATGAACGATTAGATTGGCTGTCTTGCTGCCGGCCCCTTGTCCCGGTTGGTCCCCTGTGATTATCTGGGTAGGAGGATAGAAGGGTGGGGGAGTAATGATGTAGTGAAAATGACCATGAAAAACAAGTTACAGAGCAAAGAAATACTGGAGAAGCACTCGGATGAGAAGAAAACAGATGGGATGGGAGTTGAATGAAAAGAAAGGGGAAAGGATGGGCAGCGCAATTACACAGAGACAGAAGAAAGCATAAACAAAAGAGAGGATGAGATGGAGCAAGAGAAATGAAAATTACAGTATGCAGAAAAGAGGAAGATTGCAAGACTACGAGGAGGAAGAGAAGAGAGGGCTAGAGAAGACCTCCTTAAGGCAGACAATGAGGGGGAGATAAGATCTGAAATTGCTTATAGATGCTCCACTAACTCTAGCCCACACACACGCCCATATTGTACTGCATAAAAAGACACACGCGCACACACACAGACATTCATGCACACACACATGCACACCCGGACACACCCTCACACGGAGCTCGGTGGGAATGGAGGAAACAGGATAAAAAAAGAATTAGAGCATCACAGGAGAGAAAACAGGACACGGTGAAGGAAGGAAGTAAAAAGGAGAAAAGGAAGCGATTGGGATTGTGTTGTTAAATTGTTTTAGGCCGCTCTGAGGATTTAGTCCTCAGGGGATCAAACAGCTGAGCTCCAACTGGACCACAGATGACTGGAGGGAGGCGTTTAAAAAGAGAGAGGAATGTGAAGTTCGTCATTATAATATTTTGAAAGCCAGTTTAACATCCAGATGTCATAAAGCCTGTTGTCAAGGGTGAGACTTGGGTTTAAAAGATGTAAGTGAGGTGGCAGTAAGTAAGTATGTGACATGAGTTGTTATGTGACATGAGATTTATGTGCATCTGACCCAGCTGTGCAAAAAAGACCCAAATAGTTCATCTCCAAATCAGATGTCTTTCACAAATCACACTTTGTTTCAAGGCGGACACTTCGTCGTTGTTTCATGTGTTTACTTACTGATTTGTGAGGTGTGACAACTGATGCATCTCAAACAGAAGGGGGTTACCCGAGCCCCCCCCCCTTTTCTGCTTCTAGTATCAGACTAGAGTGTGATTAACAATTACTGATGATGACTAACTGATTTAAAAGATCGGTGCTCTCTGATTAAATACGACGCGATTAAAAATCGATACATATGTAGCATTAAAAAAAAAATTGCGTAGATTATTTTGCCCACACGAGGGAATTCAGGTAAATTCATATTTTATTCTGCTTTCCTTCTGATTAGATGGAACAAGCGGCAGACCGCAAAAGGCATGTTGAGATGTATCTACCAGCGGAGAAGCTTGGATTACACATCAGGGGTGGAGCAATCCTCCCAACACAGAAACCTAATGTCACCACAACATACAGGTACACACACACCTACACTCACGCACACACACACACAGATTATCACAAACATGCACATAATGGTAAAGGTTGTATTCTTACATTTGGTGCGTTTCTTTTATTCATGTGAGCGCTGTTGGTAATTTTATATGCGTTTATGTATATTTAACTAGTCGGCGTAATCCCATGGGTTTGATCATCGCTCTTGATGACTACGACAGCGCAGCTGGAGAGCTATTTTGGGATGACGGCGATTCCCGGGGTATTGTTTCCGTCCTCTTCTTTTATTGTCTATGTGCTTGTGTGTTGTATAATCTTATTACCACCGACTGGATTCTGGATACATTTTTTTTTTTGCATCAAATGAAAGTTTGCATCTTTTTGAGCATAAAAAGAGGATATTAGCCAATGTGACTCTTAAATCCCTTTCAGTTAGCTCACATGTGTTAACAAGCTGAAGGTGTTACACTTCGCTGTGTAACTGTGCATCATTTGTGTTCAAGTACAGTGACAGAGATGAAGCTCTGTGTGTCCTTCTCTTTACAGACACAGTTAAGAATAGCAACTACATCCACTACAAGTTCTCTGTTACCCAGGTAACTTTCCCTCGCATGCTCATACATCCTTTTTTTTTTTTTTCAAATCGAGCCAACATATTTCTTTCAATCTGAGCTCAAGTCCAAAGTTCAAAACCATAATTTCATACTATCATTTTTTAGAAGGTCAAAATATGTGATTGTGTCACAGTCGTGGTCTGCTGTCTTGTAGGGAATGCTGACGATGCAGGTGACCAATAACGGTTACAGTGACCCAAACAACCTTCAGTTTGACAACATTGTTATCCTTGGGGTAGCTACTGTTCCTGAATCTGTCTCTGTGACTCACGTTGGCACTACAAACTCTACTACAACATTAGATAACAGCAACATAGACTACGATGGAGCCAAGAAGGTAAATACAAGCCTGTTTATAGACATAATTATGCAAAAAAAAATAATGCAGCAACCTTTATTGTTTCTTTTTTTCTTGTTTGTGTTTGTCACACGGTCTTTGTTTATAACACACGTGCGTGTAGATTTGTCAGATGGTGATTTGCAGCAGCAGAAGCCATTTTTTCAGTAAAAAAATAAATACAAAAATACATAAATAATAAAAAGAAAAACTCTAATCTAATGTCCACAAACTATGAGACAGACATATTTAGTGACTAGTTAGTGGAAACAAGGAAACGTTGCAGAAGAAAATGTAATTTATTGCGTTTATTAGTACAGTAGGTTTATCGATCAGTGAATTAATATAATAATAAGAATTATACTTAAAATACACATTCTCAAGCACAGACTCGAGTATAGCAGGACTGATGGAGAATGGATGAGTTCCACAGCAACCACACCTCTGTCATTTGTTTCAGTTTGACCAGGAATGAAACCATTATTGTTCACTTCAAGGTTAGCCTCTAAGTGTAACAAATGATAACAATTTACATTGGGGTGAAAATCATAAACAGAAACCAACGTGTGTGAGAGTTTGTGGGGGCACGCCATTATGAGAATGAGGAAAAGGAGTGAAAATGAACAAATAAGAGCAATGATTTCACAGTAAGTGCCCAGAGTTATGAGCAAAAGGCAAGAGTCTATAAAGTGTCGAGAGGCTCTTTAAGCAGCACTTTTTAGATTTGTTGTGTGTGTGTGTGTGTGTGTGTCTGTGTGTGTAACTGATGTGTATGTGGCTGTGGCAGTGTTTGTGAAAACCTTGAGGTTCCCTTGGTCACGTGCACAACTGTACATTTATCACAAGACACTAAGTTATAATCATTTCCTGCGCGTTGTTGCGTAATTATGCTGTTAAACCTAAACTGGTTTGTCATGTTCACCACTCCGTGTTGCCCAGTCTGACCAGTGAACATAGCTCACAGCTGCTAAAGATCATTAGTTCCTTACACACTAAAAGCCTGTATTAGCTTTTAAAGCTAAAATAGTTTTTATGTGATTGCATTTTTAAACATTACCTGCTTCCTGTATGTTAGCGATGTTAGACAAACACAGCGTCAGATTAGTTTGCACAGTTGGGCTAACCTTAGCAGTGCTAGCGGCGGTGACGCTGTCTACATCCTGGTGCAGAATACATTGCCTACATCGGTTTCTTGGTTTGATTCATCACTTGAGGCTAATGCATTTGGAAAAATAACCAGTGATTCTGAACAAGGTAAACATGACACAGTCACATGAGCAGTCAGATCTGGGCCTTTTCATTAAATGGCTTCTGTAACCCCTGCTTCCTTAAAATTGATCCAATCCACAGTCGCTGACCCTGCATCACCTTAACTTGGCTTTGGGGGACAACTATGTGGTGGAGTGGAAAGTACTACGCATTAACTGTCATCCAGAGGACAATGTGGATCAGGCTAAGTGCGAGGCCAGAGGCTGCATCTGGGATGTAAGTAGCAGTGAATTGCTCATGTCGTCGGCTAACATACACATATCATTGGAATTCTGTGTTAAGAGTAAATGATGAAAAGTGCAAATGCTTTCATATTATGAAAAATACTACTAAGCTGGACAGGAGAACTCATTTACTGCAGTTTGGAGTAAATGAGCAGCAGATGAGCATCATCAGTGCCCAAACACAGAGGGCCCCGGCTTTTCTCAAACCTGTTGCTGGCATCAAATTCAACGTTAGCACATAATAGAAATGCAATGATAATATCTCAGTTTGAACACTTGATTTGTGGCCTTTGTAACAATTGTCACTTAAATATAGCCTTTCGGTGATTTGAGGCGTATTCATAGTGCTCTGCAATGTTTTGTTTTTTTTTCCCCTGCATAGCCAATTGCCATTGAAGTTGTCCCAAAATGCATCTATCCAGAAGACTATGGTTACAATGTCACATCAGTAAAGCAAAGTGATGAGGGGATGACAGTTGACATCATTCGAAACAGGAAGTACCGGAGCAGTGGTCGTCCACAGTCCCGTGATATTGACACTCTTAGTGTTGACATTAAATATCACAGGAGTGACATGCTGCAGTTCAAGGTTTGTGCCTATTTATCTTATTTTGTTCAGCAGTGCAATGATTGATTCATGATCGATGTGCATAAATTGATGCAATAACAATTCCTCCACATGCAGATCTATGACCCGAATAATAATCGCTATGAGGTACCAGTGGGGTTGTCGATTCCTGCAACTCCTGAGACTGATGAGGACAGGAGGCTTTACAGGGTTGATATTGTCCACCACCCATTCGGCATCCAGATTATTAGGAAAAGCACCGGGACCATAATGTGAGTATCCAAAAGTTTTAGGTATGTTGAGGCTTTTCTTTGATTGAAATCTTTATTTATGTCTTAAAATGTGTTTTCAAGTGAAACGTGTAATGCTGTCTTCTGGTTAAAAAGAGCATAAATAGATTTATAGATCGATCGATATTCTCTCTTTGTCTTAACATAATCTGGGCAGGGATTGACAATAAATTGTCCTACCAAGTAATAAAGTCAAAGATGGGATAATATTGCTTTTATCCTAAAAGATTAAAGTAACAATGTTGTGTCAGACCCTCTGGTGCAGTTACCCAGTCACGTGAGATATACTCAGGAAAGTTTCCCGGTCCATCAGCGCCTGAAGTTGTTTCCACTTGTTCAGCGTTCACGGTGATGTCACATGAAGCAGCACAGCTTTGGAGTTTATTCAAAGATATCTCAAAGCAAGCGTGACATTATTTTGTAGTTTGTTTTTTTTGGAACTGTCACTTGAAATTTTACTAATTAAACTTTATGTTGAAGAGACGCCTGCAGTTCCCCGTGGCTCTTTATGCCTATTTGTTTAAACACAATGTGAATTTCTACCTCTGACTACCCCTCACCACAACCAAAACGCCTTCCCTTTTCTCTCTCTCTCGTCTCTCACTGGTTTAATCCCCTGTCTCGTCTCCAGTTGGGATTCATCTGTGCCAGGTTTCACCTTCTCAGACATGTTCATCCAAGTGTCAACGAAACTGCCATCTCAGTATGTTTATGGTTTTGGAGAAACGGAGCATCCCACTTTTAAGCACGATCTAAACTACCATACCTGGGGTATGTTCTCCAAGGACCAGCCTCCTGGTGTGAGTATCCCAAAAACACACATCATATAGCATCATACATGTGCGTATGTATCCACGTGCAATGTTAAAAACACAGTACTCCAGCAACAACATCCCAGAACAATACTTGGTTGGTATTTCTGCCATTGATGCAGAAGTAATTAAAATATAATTTACTTGAAGGGAGGCTTGATTTTCTAAGCATTGGTGTATTTCATTGAAACCTATACTATGGCATGTGTAAAAGTCATCCCTGCACTGAGTATCTTTAAGTGACTTGCAGAAATTGTGAAGATGATGTGTAAACAACCTTCCAGACTATGTAAAGTTCTCTCCTTTTCTCACTCATCACATGTGTGTTTCGTTTAAGGTCAGACAGGATAAAGTTCTCATCAGCATTTTCAAGGGTAATTGCTGAGCTTTTACGATGACACCACAGGGTTCACATAACTGTTATGGGGCCTCTTGGAGAGGAAGAAAATTAAAGTTGGGGAGGAGGCCTACTACAGTCCAAATATTTTCAAGATGTATAATGAAACGCTTAAAAAATAGTAGCTGGATCCTTAGTATATCACAGTCACACTATACTGTGGAGAGTCATAAAGCATGTGGGAATCCAGAGCGTTTGAGGGAAAGGTTTTGTAAGGCACCAGATCAACTGCTTAACCCGAATGTTGCTTTATTTCGAACTATTAGAGTTCACGTAAATGTTTCCAGATTAAAAATCTGCGTCTGCACATTTGTTATGACAGCGTCGTCGAGAGACAGCACAAGGCTTCAACTCTGTTGTTAGTGAATTATCTAATGACCTTTCTCCTTCTTAAACCACAGCCATCACACTGTGCACCAGGGCCATAAGGACACACTCACACTTATCAAGAAGAAGCACACATCTAAACACAAGTGACACAAAGGCAGAGCAGGTCCTGAGAGACACGGCGTTACAATTCAACAACTTCTTACGTAGCAGAAGTGCAAGAGGCTGATAGAGTGTAACGTGCCCATGAGTCTCAGGATAGTGACATCTGAAAGTGGCAGCTTCCCTGTCCCCCACCACCGTTCTGTCTGTCTAGTCTCATCTAAACACTGAAGACGAGAGAACCTCTTGGATTTTCACTAAAGGAACACCAACTTGGCATTTAATAGTGTGGCAGCAAACAAGCTACAGTCTTCTCATAATTAATTGGCTCCTTTACTTAGCATGCAAACTTTATATTTGAAACTTTACTATGTGCACGTTAATTTACATAGCCGATAGCTGTAGAATTATTTCCTCTTACTCACTCTGGGGAAAACTTGAGAATGCAGAGAGTGCTGGAAGCAGGCCCATTATAGAAGGGTTGCTGTCATATCCATGAATAAAATTAGAAATGTACTGTCAGGTAAAAAGAAATGTGCTATAAAAAAACAACAAAGTTGTGCACAACTCAGCATTAGCACAAACCACACAGGGAAATTCCTTAACCAGCATTCACCCATTCCACACTGTGAACTTTTTGTGCCTCTCCTACAGTACAAGATGAATTGCTATGGAGTCCATCCCTTCTATATGGGCCTTGAGAGTACAGCTGATGCTCACGGTGTACTGCTGCTAAACAGCAACGCTATGGGTGAGAGACGCACACACACACACACACACATGCACACACATGCACAGAGTCCCACAGAGCTTACGCAGGAGCACTATTGGTCATGCGTGCACACCAGAGTGCATCCATCCACTTTCACATGTACACACAATCACACTCATTTACATATGCAAGTAAGCATGTGATCATTAATGATTAATGGCATCTTATACGTTTTGAGAACAATTGCTTTGATAGTGAGATATTTGCGAGGCTAGCATAATGTAATAAGCACACGTCTGCATATTGTCTTCATCCTATGAAACACAAATGGACATGCATCACACATACTGACATTGTGACATTGTGCAGGTAAGCTATTGGATTATTACATGATACAAATGTAGCCTAAATGTCTTCACTAAAAGTTTTTGTCTGCATTACTGTACTCTACTATTTATGCTTGTTCTTACACATGAAATAAAATGTTTTGATGCTGGTTTTGCATCTTCTTCCCCTCTTTCCTGGATGCATGCTTTAAACACTAAAATATATACTATATACACACACACAAACACACACACACACACCTGTGCTTCATATAAATTTCTAAGTAAAATAACAGTTTTTACGTAACAAAAATCTCTCTTTGTTGCTTTGTTTGTAGATGTGACTTTACTGCCTGGTCCAGCTTTAACCTACCGAACTCTGGGAGGCATCCTGGATTTCTACGTGGTCCTGGGTCCCACGCCTGAGATGGTGGTGCAGCAGTACACTCAAGTAAGTCTTCTCGGACTTGTGGTTTGTTTGTGCCTGTGTGCGCCTGTGTGTTTTGTGCCTGGCCCTGGGCCGCTGTTGATGGACTGCAGCAGCTGTGACTTCTTCGCTTCATTGCGCTCTCTCATTTAGCCAATCTAAACACACATATGCACACACACACACACACACACACACACACACACACACACACACACACACACACACACACACACACACACACACACACACACACACACACACACACACACAGACACAAATAGTCAAACAAACACTTTATGGACACTGTCCCGTTTCCCTGCAAAACAACTTTTTCCTGCGCTTAACAGTTTTGGCTTCCTTGTTTGCTTTCTTCTGAACAGTTGATTGGACGACCTGTTCTACCTGCCTATTGGTCCCTTGGGTTCCAACTCTGTCGCTATGGTTACGCGAATGACAAGGAAATAGAAGAGCTATACACAGAAATGAGGACAGCTGGTATCCCCTATGTAAGTTCCTGGTGAAAGACCTTTTTTTTGAGATGTCTGAAATCAGGATAAGAAGAGCAGCATACCAGCAAACTAAATGCAGAAAATGTTATTCAGAGAAAGGACAAGTTTGCACATGTATATTCCAGTATTTGTTTATTTATTTTTTAAATTCATAATGACATGTGAGAAAGAGAAAAAATATGTTTGTGAGATTCTTCCAAAGGAAACAAGATCGGTTGACATGCAGGATTTTCTTCTTCTTCTTCAAATTATGTAAATAATCTTATCATAAGCCAAAAAAACAGCTAATAGTAATAATAGAGAAGAAGAAGGAGGATAAATTATTAAATACATTTAAAACCACCTACATGACTTGAATACTGGCCGCACTCCACTGTGGGTTTGCTACAGTATCATTTGATCTCACGTTGGTCCCCTCACATACACCCTTGTGCTTCTGTAATTTGGATTTATTGGTAAATAGAACTTCTTTCCAATTATCCACAGTGCATTTTCACTATGATTGAGTCCATCTTGAATGTTTGACCTTTCTTCTCTCCTGAGAAATGTTTGGAGATTGCTACTTATCCTCTGAGAACATTACTAGACAGCATTCGTTTGACAGAACTGCT
>VURO01024147.1:36436-57848 GCA_015108175.1 Pelvicachromis taeniatus | reverse complement strand
GAATTTTCCCTCTTTTTTTTTTTTAAAAAAAAAAAAAAAAAGGTTTATTTTAAAGTTTATTTATTGCTTGCACTGTGGCATAAGGGGACCACAGCTGAGTGAATGTGCCATTTTTATGTTCTCCTTTGATTGCTTCTCTTTATATTTGGATTTGTTTCCAAATCATTTAAAATAGCCCAAATATGAGTATATCTACATTTTTTTCAGATGTTTTTGTATCCATATCTCTAAGTAGATTTATTTAGAACTGACTAAAGACTTTAGTTGACACTGTAACACTAGAAGCTTTTTACTTTTTAAGATTTTAGTTTCACACATGTATATTTACAATTGCATGCAGTTGCAGACCGGCAGGTAAACACCCCCCTCTGCTCACTGGCAGCTAAATAGTTGATGTTCACAACACTTTACAACTTCTTATGAGGGATATCAAGACATCAGTAAAGATCCCATTTCAACAAGAACAATTACATTTTAATGAGCAGTTATCATAAACGTTAATCTGACTGGAAAATATATTTATATTAGCTGTTTAACTGTTTGCAACCAACAGCCAACAGCAAAATCAGCCATCTGTAATCAGGTAAGGTACTGGCTGGGTAGTGGCGGAGCGATGGCTAATTAATAAAACAATAACGCGTGAGACAGGGAAGGTTAACAGCCACCTTGACCTTGGCTCAAACTACATTTTAAGCCAATGTGTCAAATTCACTGAGATTCAAATTTGTCTGAGATTATCAATTGATGCACCCATGATATCAATTTCAAAATCCTAAGTCACCTCATTCTCAAGTTATTACATTCACAAATGTGGGTGTCCTCACCGCCTACCTGCTCGTCTTTCCAGTGGGGTCATAACTGTACCCTTTTACAACTGAGGGGTAAAAATACTATTGAGTGTTGTCAAGTATTTTCCTGGGTGTCCATATTGAATTTGAAATGACAATATATTCTAATCTGCGGATTATTAATCTATTAAAGAAAGAAAAATATGTGACATCCACAGTGACATTATGTGTTCTACCTTTTGAAAAGGTACATTTCCTCTTTGAATTTGCCACATGCCATGACTGGAAAGGCATGTTATTTTCTCATAGCTATGTTCCATGTATCTAATTCGTCTCAGACTAGGCAACAGGGCACAAACATGCAAAATCTCAAATTGTTACGTAACACAGCTATGGATTTATTTCCATTTCAGTTGTTATGTAAAGAACTTTATTCTAAATATTACAGCTTTTTTCTGACCAGCATTATTTAACAAGGCATTAACAGCTCCACATTGATAATCACGGGGAACCTCTGTAAAATATTGTCAATGTTTGAATCACAATTTTGGACTCCCTTTTCAGAATTGTTACACCCCTACACACAGCTGATGTCGGGATATTCAGTGCTCACAGTTCCTTTTGGCACAATAATTCTTGTTTTGAAGAATAATTTCGTTTTTATGTGATTTCTAAGGTATACAGTAACAAGAAGCACTTGTTTACAAAAAATTGTGGAAAGGCAAAAGAAGCCTACAGTAGAATGCTACTCCATTAAGCCGTCCCACACACACACACCACCCCTCAGCTCAACATCACCAAACCACCGAGTAACAAATACAAAAATGCCGGTTTACTTGTTTCAGACTTCCTAATCTCACAACAAATGTTTTAGTACAGATAAGCTCAGAGAAACATAAAACAGAGTGCTCACTTTCAACCACTGCATACAGCTACCAAACAAATCCTGACATATTACATTCATCATTTTAATAATGCAGTAACATTAGACAAGTAGTTGCAACATGTTCACAGTATAGTAGCTAGCAGTTTGTTTCTCACTTTGAAGCACATCCAGTTGGAAGATATTTGGCTCTCTGTCTCAATATTTAATTTGCAGTTTGAGTTGGATTCCCACAGTTAATCCCACTGTTTGGTTTCCAACATTGAGCTGTTTCTTTTTAAGGCTATTATTATGGTTTCCTAACTGCTATACTCTTCAAAAGTAGTGTTAAGTGTTGGATGATGGCTTTGTGGCAAAAGCAAAACACTTTATTGTCTGTATCACAATGATATTCATATTTTCTACACTGGTTCCACTCACACAGCAAACTAAGCAAGAAAAAGAGTTCACCAGTGTGTCTATATAGACCTTTATGTAAGGAGTCATTTGCACAGAGCAGACGCTTTAGTGAGCGGTTTAAAAAGCACTCAAATGAATGTTTTGTCACTGCCCATTGTTATTCTAGGGTTCTCCTTACTGAGGAAATCAGACAAAGGTACAGTATTGCATATACCTAAATTTAATCCTATGGTATATGAAATCTTCACACAGTCCATTGTTGCACATCACTGCTTAAATCACCATTTATACCGGAAATTCTCATTAAAGCGATGACTCATTTTGGCCAGACAGAGAATAAAAATGAATAAAAATATTTCAATTCTGCTACAGTTTCGTTGCATGCTGGCTTCTTACTCACAAATGTAGATGGGTGTGAAGTCATATGGTGATTCAGTTATTTGACACGTTCAGAAAATGTCACCCTGCAACACCACTTCCTGCAAATCATGTTACTGGTAGGAAGTCATGTTGCGTTCTACTGAACATTGTATGTGCATTGTAAACGTGGTCACACTGAAAAACTACTTGGTGTAAAAATGAGTACACATATTTGTTAGTTGTCCTCTAACCGCAATTTTTATTTAGTTATTATTTTGGCATTCAAACCAAAAACCTCACAAGTTGCAAGGAAGAAGTGACCATGTAGTTGTGGTTGATCTTTTCAAGTACTTTTCAAGTACTACAGATGAGTGCAAGTGAGCTAGAGTTCATTTGAGTCCATTTTAATCTATCTAGAGGCTTGCTGTTCGTGTCTTTAAAATCCCCTATAATACAGGAAGCATTGTGTGAAACACCTTGAAAAAAGTACAACATAACATTTTTCCAAGTTTATATCGCTTTTCCGGCATGTTGTGTGTATTAAGAAAAAGAATTAAAATAATGTCCATTTTTATTCTGTTTATTAAAATTTTTAGGCTGACCCCCAGTGTGCAAGTAACCAAGACCTTCTGACTCCCAATTCACTGCTAACTCATGTGAAGTTTGGCCCTTCACGTTCTCTTTTAATGAAAAAGGTATCGTGTAAGCATCGCTTTTTGATGTCAAGAGGAAAAAAAGTGGTTAATATCCACGAACCGTGTGGGACGGCGGACAGCCGACAAACATTCAACTCTTATGTATGAATTTATTTATTTTTTAATAGATTTTAACTTTACTTCTGTTTCCAAGTTTACCTTTTTTTATTACAATTTGACTAAGGTTTAAAATATGTGGTGAATTTAAGGTTAAATTACATCCTCTAACAAGGTAAAAGACAAACCTTTCCTTAGTTACTACAGTTTCTTATCTCATGACAGGGATAGCATAAGTAGAGCTTTTGTACAGTAGAGTACATTGTCTCACATAATGGGGGACTCCTGTTGACTCTTAGGTTTTGCACAATATGATAATCCATTATCAGTGCAGTACAATATGATAGTTCCACTATATGGAAAAATATAGCTATTGGACAACACCTATTGTTTTTTTAATTCGGGCGTTTTCTATCCCACTGCCACCGGTGTATACAATCAAGCACCTAGCTATGCAGTCTAACTTTACAAACAAGAATGAGTCACATTAAAGAACTCACTGAATTCGAGTGTATTATTACAACAGGTCATTTTGTGTAATCTGCTCCCTGCTAGTTATCCCACAACCAACTGTAAGTGGTCCATTTGCAAAATGGAAGCTTTTGGCTTGAGGGCCATGGTGAATGTGAAATGCTCCTAGCCTTGTTCCTCTGTTCCCTTTCCTCTTGGATTACAGCATGCACATATGACTAACCGGTGGTTCCAACACTGAGAAGAGAAGTGGCAATACATAGTGCAGATGACAAGTCTGCAGTTTAAAGGTACTTCAACAAGTCGGGGTCCTGCTGACACCTCCTGTGCAATTCTGTGCTACAGACAAGGTTCTCCAACTATTTAAACAAAGATTGGACTCCTGAGACGTTGCAAGGCTCAGTTGTCTTCTCACTCACTCCACTGTTCACTGTTTTCAGCAGCACCTGCCATAAACAAGGTTCCCACAAAGAAGTCGCACAAAGCAGTATTCTGTTTTGCAGCACACCATGTTTATCCCCTTGGCCATCTCTGATGCACCCTCGTGTCTACTTCATTTGAGCAGGAACAGCTTGCTCCATCTCAGAATATTTTATAGGGATGGGTTGGTGGAATTGTGACTCTCTGGCTCCATTCACATCTCATGTCAATGTGTAAATGATCACTTTTTTCTTTTTTTTCAGGAAACAGCCTTATATTTTTATGCATGCAGACTGACTGTTTTATTTCCATTCCGTGCAAATTAACAAATTCAAACAGATAAAAGAAGCAACATGAGCATTACAGCACGTTTGGATTCTGCTTCCAAATGTTGAAGCAGAATCTCAGCATCAAACTATTAAAGCAAGAGAACAGGAAGGATCGTTTGTGCTCGTACTCCTAGTGTTCAGAGGTTCCCCACAAACTTAAGCATTCAAATGCTAGTAAAAGTGTGTTGTAGCTGTAATAAACACAGCATGCAGTGGTGTTCTGCATGAGTGGATAACCTTGTTATGTGTCTGTTTATATTTCCCCCTACTTTACTTTGGGTTTATTCGGTATTAAAATATAGAATAATAATACTTTATTTAAAAAAACAAAACAAACTAACTGTATCTCACTTTTTACCTATTTTGGGCTGGACCAGTAAATAGAATTCTGTTTGAGGAGAAAAAACAAGCAGCAACAACTTGCAAGTGTAAACCTGAACCACTTTTATCTTAAATATTAAAGACAAATTAGCTCAGTGAAAATGCCTGTGCCCTCTCTGTAGCCCTGTCAATACTTAATTTATTTTCTGCTGTCTCAGGAAAGAAAGACGCATATTTAAAATCCTCTAATTGTTTCTTCATCGCCACGATTCGAGTGTAATTAGATCCTAAAATATGGTACATTCAGCAGTGTTTCTATACCACTGATTCAACAATACTTAATCTTCACTTACTACTTGAAACACTTAAATAGGTGCCGTTTCCATATGGCCAATTAAAAAAAGCGTTTAGTAACTGACTTAAAAGCCATGGACTTGTCCATTTATTAGTAACAACACAGATTTGAGTAGAACCAGCGCTGTCATGTCTGAGGAGAAAAAAAAATACCTCAAGAATGTTGGTAATGTTGGTAAATTGTTAAAAAGGAACGGGCTGGAGTTTATATTCAGCTCAGATCAGTTTTCATGGTGGATATAAGGCCCTGTCGTCAAAGAAAATCAAAGCTCTGTCCACCTTCATTAAAATCACTGATGCTGCAGACTGTGGCTTATTCAATTCTAAGTTCTTGGTGTAAATCAAAACCAAACAGTCATTCTCTGTGTTTATAACACAAAGTAAAAAAAAAAAGAAGCTTTGTTGAATTTAGAGGATTATTCACAAGGACCAAACCAAGTGGCACAAAAACTGTTTAAACTACAACGTCGCTGCTTCACACACGAGAAACTTCCAAAAGAAATAAATAGAATTTTTTAAAAAACAAATAAATAAATAAAAACAGAGTGGCGAGTGAGGTGAAACAACAGGAGCCACAGCATGAGTCACCAGCAAATCTATAATTTACAAACTAGCTCCCTGCTATGTACAGAAATGGTAGATGAGAAGGAAAGTGGAAAAATATAGGTTAAAAAGGATAGAGGTGTGTGATGAGAGAGAAAAAAAAGATCACACTGATCAGTGGTGAATGGACATTTTCTTTCAATGGCTAACCTATATAGACAGAGTGGCATGAACTGACTGCCCCCCTTCCCCCACCTCCATCCAAATCACACAACCCTTCCACACCAAACACAGCAACGTGAAGCTTCATTAAAAAGGTCATCTGCAGATCATGTCATCATCAACCACTGCCAGGAACAGTGTTTCTCTCATGTGATTGCACTCCTTTCACTCTTCATCCACATCTCATTACCAGATGAATTAAACAGTTTAGCCTTGAGATTTCTTATACTATGCTTTACGTCTATATGCCAGAACGTCATTATGAGTTATGCTATGTCTTCCCTTTAATTTAATCAAGTGGGCCCTAAGGTGCTTTAATTACATACCGTGGTAATTTGGGGTGGGTGGTAGTGGTGGTGGCAGCATATGTAGTTCAGGGCATCCGGATTCCCTAGTTCAGTTACTATATCTTTGAAAATCTCAACAAATGCATTAGCATCTTGATCTGCTGTGCTGCCTTTGAACAGTAGCCTATTTGAAGCAAATACATAAATATGCATGATCATCCAGGCTTGATTTGGGATCTTCGGGGCATTTAAAAAGATGCTCTGGTAGCTCAAGAAGTGCAGACATTTCTGTACCTGCGCTCTTTCTCACCTTCTCAAAACCTGAACCTGATCTGGGCTGAACTTAAAGGGGTGTAAGGTTAACGGGGTAAGGGGTAATGCCATTAAATATTGTATCTGACCGGAGTACATCGAAGCATCCACGCGTCCTTTTTGCTGCATTTGTGTCTGTGTGTGTGTGTGACAAGTCGCTGAGGCGTGCACACACAAATACCGCATTCATCCAGTTTTATATGGTGATGGTGCCCCCGCAGCGGCCAACGGGCGCAACTTTCCTCCTCCTCCTGGATCGAGGAGAGGATAGAGAGACTCCATTCAACACACACACACACACACACACACACACACACACACACACACACACACACACACACACACTTTATGAATCTCCCTCCATCCTAACCCTCAGCAATCAGCCTGAGAGGAGGTTTGCATTCATTTGATTACCAAGAGAAAATGAAGGCGATAAATGTGAAGTATCAGCATTATACCAAACACATTGCATCAAATTTGTAATGCTGATTAAAAAAAAAATCCTTAAAAATATTTGCTCTTTCATTAACAGAAGCTTATCCTGAACAGTGGCAGAAATGCACGCTCACAAACAGTCTGCAGGTGGTAGACGATCGACCGATGGTAACGAGTATCTGTTATTAGTCATATTTCAAAAGCAAGCCAGTATTTTAAAGAAAAAGAAGAACCACTGAGCCTTTTCACCCAAAGGTTTCATTTCTAAAGCAAGTATTTTGCGCAGCTTGGTCGGCGAGAGTGCGCAGCTCTGTGCGTTCATGCGCTTGGAACGGAGTGAGAGAGTCAAAAGTGGCAGACAGAAGAAGACGAGATGCTGCTTTCTGCTGTGCACGGGACGCTCGTCAAGGCGCAGATCCTCCCATGACTTACATCTTAGACTAAGAAGAAACAGGGTCATTTGGAGATATGTTTAATGGCATTCGTTATTCCAATCACATAAACTTGTCCTCGACCACATTTTGTAAATAATTCTGCAGCGTACATGATGGAAGTCAAAAAATAATAATAACAAAATCAACCCACTGCATCATAGTTGCTGATTCTGCCGGTGAATTCTCAAAGCACACAGAAACCCGACAGAGCTCAGAGTTAAGTATGAGCGTGTGTTTACCGTTAAGAAAGAATCCCATCCGCTGTTTTTTTTTTCCCCCCACCTCAGACAATATTCCTCTGTGCCTTAAGTCCCGTTAGGTTAAGGTCCAGTCCTTCCAAAAGCCACATAGTACCCCTGAAAAAAATCCCGACGTTCAAGCCTTGGAAATAAGCCTTGGAAATAAGACTGGCGCACTTTTCACTCCAGAGGGTAGAAACTCGGGTTAAATGCGGTCCAACATTAACACAGAAACAAATTAAGGAAACCCTTTTAGTCCAAAACAAGTGCTCCGTTAATCCAAAATGTTTTTTTGAATTCACAACTATAAAATTCTCCAGTGACAGAGGAAACCATTACGCTCCGGGTCTTTTGACGCGAATCGGTCTACATGTTAATGACGGTCACGTTAGAGAAAAAGAAAGAACAGTGGGATTTTTCCCCCCCCCCATCGTCCGCTCCTCACGATTCAGGTTGCACTTGGCTGATAAAACGCCGTCCTCTCTTTCTCGCTCTCTCTTCCTCTCCCCCCTCCTCCTCCTCTCCTCCAGCTTCCAGTCTCTCTCGGAAGCTTTCGTGGAGCAGAGACGCACCTAGCGGCTCAAGAGGGAACTCCACAGCCACATGAGTTGATTCCCACCCCGCCCCCTATACAGACTGCTCTTAAAGAAACATTAAAATGTGAGACTATGTGTGTGCATGTGTAAAAACAGGAATCAATAAAACCTTCGTGAAGTATGATTTGAAAAGTTAGACTACCATTCAGCTTGTAACGTTATTTGCAGCAAAGAAAACAAAATGTAAATTTCTATTGCACCGTAAAATATATCTAACACCCCTGCTTTAGGAATACTTATAAACAATAATGTTTGAAAAATATTACTATCAAAAGTAGTATTCAAAATGCATTTTTGTATTTTGAAGCCCTATTACAAAAATGTTACCATAAAATTAGTCAAAGGCTTTTGTTGGCATCTTTAAAAGTGTTTCCCAGTTATCTTTTTTTTTTTTCTTCTGGTCATTCATTATGCTGTCATTTGAATTTCATGCCATTATAATAATATTAATTTTAGTCTAGCCGTTTAGTAAATGACATAAACATTTCTAAATGACCTTGATTGAATTATTACTATGTTCTTATTGAGGTGGAACTTAAAGTGTCACCAAAAGCTCTACGCCCAGAGATTACTGGTGTCTGACGACCAACCACAAGTCTCAGTCCTGATTTACCTCAAAATATTGTCTCTTTCTCAATAGTCTGAATTGCATTCATGTCATGAGGGATATAGGTTAGCTTAATTTTAACACTTAGAAAGACATGGAGACCTTTAGCTTTTCTCCCGTGAGGAACTTCTGGAGCTGAGAAAGTGGGAATACCAAAAGAAGGGAAAAGATGTGTCTTTTAGTCCATCAAAAAGAAACTACTTATGTTTAATTATACACAAACAAAAGTTAGACCAAAGCAAATTATAGTTTAAAAAAAAATACATAAAAACAAAAAAAACAAAAAAAAAAGAAAACAGAAAAATGGCCAAAAACAGAAAAAAAAACATACGTTATTGTTCCTCTTGAACCAGTAGCTTGCTTTATACTACCCATCTTATTCTGTGTGACATCAATGCACATGGCAACAGCATAGCAACCACATTTTCTATCTACTCAATCTCTCTGCCAATATATGGGACTCAACAAAAACTGCACATTTATAACGGCATGTCCGTAATCAAAGCAAAAACACTTGTTCCATTAAAGTTTCTTTAAACGCGGCAAAATGTGGAGAGACAACTTTTCACTATAATAGACACAGAACAAAATAAGTATAACTGTTACTTAACAGAACGTATTACACACTGGAAATTTTTTATTAGAAACTGGTTGACTTAAGAAAAAAAAAACTGGTTTAAAAAATTAAAAAGAAACATCTCAGATTATGCGGGTAACAAAATAAGGAACACATCCCTAAACTCCTCGAAAAGTGATATAAATAAAACGCCATCTCAAAACTCCTCTCCGTTCCAGTTACATGATTTGTTTCCCTGTCTGTTTCTCTCCATGGAGCTTAATTGGAATATCATCTTCTTTAATAGGTCTATATATACAAAGGAGGCTTTGGATAACAGTAAAACATATTGTAGTGTTTGCTAAAGAATGTGGAGAAACAGAATAGCAATGCGATAGAACGGGTTCCGCCCCAGACTGTCTCAAGGTAGGAGCACTTTGGTTTATTTCTCTATTTGTGCAGGTTAATCCTATTTACTCTATATGTCTCACACAGGACAAAGAGAACTAGTTGTCGTTAATACTCGACTAATCTTCACTAGTACACAAATGCCACATACGACGTGCCATATTGGCATAAGAAATGTACAATACTGGAGAGTTACTGCAAAGGATATGTGGAAAAACTTACATTAAAAAAAAAAAATCATGTGTAGTTTCAAGCATCATCTTATATTCGCCACCCAGCATACAGCCATTAAAGAACTGTAATCTATCTCAAGATGGAACGGAAGCATTGAAGGGTCTGAAAACTTTCTAAATGTACAATTCTCTATGTGTGCTTTCAAACAAGAGCCACACCAGCCTCAACAAATGCCTGAATCATGGCAGTGCAGAGGTGCAGAGCTCATGGTCTTCCAATAACTTTGTGGATGAATAAAGGGTTTCAACATGACTTCATGTATTGCACCTTAAAGCTACAGTGAACAGAAATGCATTTTCTTTGGATATGTCCTTGTTAAAGCTACATTTTGACACAAGATGTCATTTTGATAAAGAAACCCTTTATAAAGTGCTTACAATGCATTATTCAATCTTTGCGACACTGTGAGTTAGTATTGTGTTTAATAGTGTGAGTAATTCAAATAGCTTTAGAAATACTATTGCATTTATGTCCTATATGGTTAGATACATACAAATCATTTTTGCTTCATGACTGTCTAATAAGTCCACTGTATAGGACCAGAGTGTAAATCATGTCCATTAGTCTCCAATGTGTTTTGCTTGTTTGTCGTTCGTGTGTGTGTGTTCGTGTGTGTGTGTGTGTGTGTGTGTATGTGTGTTGCTTTTACATAAAAAGTTAGCAAGCTACATTCCATAATCTTTATGGGTACAACACAGACAACTGCTAATTACTGCTAAGTAATAGCCTAATAAAATACTAGCAATTTAAGGACCAGGACTAAATCGCTATGAGTAACTTGCTGAATTAATTCAAATTACATCAGATTTGATACTGCACTTAATCAGGTAAACTGCCAGGTTTGAATCGGACTGGATGAAGGATTGTTGAGACACAAATTGCTTGAACTATTAGTAAGATATCATTTTGCTATTTTCTATCCTTTCCTTATGGTAACATTCCCTGTACTCTTGCGAACAGTGTTAAAGCTGATGGTCCGATATTGAGTCAGCAGAGACGATGGTAATTGTGTTTCCATCCATTTAACCTCCTTCAAATGTGCCCTCTGCAGTGGTGCTGGGGAAAAAAAAAAAACAACTCTTTTCTCAAAGAATCTAATTAGATTCAATAATTTGTGAATTACCCCGTTGATTTAAGCTACTGTATGTGTGGCAGCTAAATCCTGCATCTGCTTAAGCTCATCCCTGCTCTCGCTGACCTCTGCCCAAATGCTCAACCTATTATTGTTCACATGGTTGCCAATAACATCAGGTAATCCTGAACTCGCTCTCTCCGTTTAGAAATATTTTGTGCCAACACTAATGTCAATGGAATTTTTTTCACTGGGAACGTGTTTTAAGCTTTGTTAGGACAAATATGTGCAATGTCCTTTAGTGGGCTTCCTGCAAATTCCCAGCGCATACAGTGATGGAAAAGTTCGTCACTACTAAACAAGTGCCAACTTAAAGACATCTTCAAAGATGTTAGCAGGTATATATAGAAGGTGTAATATACGGAGACATCTGGTCTGGAAGTCCTGGAGTCAAAATGGGACACACCCAGATCTGGACTTCCAGATATAGATGGACAAACTGGTGATGGCTAACCAACAACGCATAGTGGGGGTGGACAAGCAGAGGAAAGATGGCTGTAGTGATAGATACCAAGTGACAACAAAATCAGGATGAAGGAATATGAGAAGGTCAAGAAGTACCATGAGATAGGAGCTTGAGAAGATGTGGAGGGTGAAAGCAACAGTGGCCCCCGTGGTAATCAGACGACTCAGAGTAATAACCCCCAAGCTGGACAAGTGGCTCCACCAGAAACCAAGAATGACACCTGAGATCTCTGTCCAAATGAGCACAAAACAGCAAACGTACTACTAAGATCCCAGGCCACTGGCAGGGGACCCAAGCTTGAAGGATAAAGACCATCCTGCAGGATGTGAGGGGAATATAATGGCCTCACAGCTCATTGTTAATCAGTGGTGTTAGTTTTGGTCATTACGCAAATGCAAATGTACTGTTAATAAGGTCGAGGAAAAACAAAGCGTTTCTCCAGCTGAAAACGCTACATCCAGATGAATAGAATCAGCTTACTGAGACCTGATATTCCTACGACTGCACTGTTCTGGGATCAGGGATCTTGGATGTCATTCTTGGGCTACGGTGGAACCACTCATCCAGTTTGGGCTACCCCTGGGGACCACTATTTTGCACCATGTTGTTATGTCCTGGATCGTCTCAGGGGTGGTGTGTTCTGGTGTGGTAGATCCCAGCCTCTATCAATTTTGCGTTCAGGGCTCGTTTCTGTGCTGGCATGATTAGTGCCCCTGTGTTATCTTTCAGTCCAGTCTAGGATTTCTTGATATCAGCCACTTCTTCTATGCGCCGATGGTACGTGCCATTCAGGGGCCTGTTCTTTTCTGATGGTTCCTGTGCTTGCTCCTCTATCTCAGTTTTCTGCTACCTGAGGTGCTCACTAAGTACATGATTACTTACATTCATCTTCCTGAGGTACTCCTAGATCTTTGTTGTTCTTTGTTTGTTTGTATGAGCCATTCAGAGGTAGACTTGCAGGTGTATTTCTGATCATTGTCCTGCTGCTTAACAAGTCAGCATAAGCTTTAGGGCAGAAACTAATGACCAGGCTTTCTCATCAAATACAGCACGTCATCCAGATCTTGAAGCAACAAAGCAGCCGCCGACTATCACACTACAATCATGTTTGAATGTTCTTTTTATGAACTCCTGTGTTAGTTTTAAACTACTTATAATGGAACTTAAGCCTTTGAAAAAATTATACTTTAGTCTTTTCAGTCAAAGGAGGTATTCTTGGAAGTATGGGGTATCAAGACATGTTTTATTCACTTTGTCATAAAGGTTCTATTTAAGTAATTTATTGATTCAACAGGTCGAGGAGTAAACAGGCCTGGGTGTGGCCAAACAGGGCCAGGTATGTTTGGATAGCTTTATTCCCTTAATAAATGAAATGATCATTTAAACACAGTATTTTGTATTTAAATTGGGGGATATTTGTCTAATACTGAAGGGTGTTTGAGTTTCATTTGAAAATCAGGTATGGGGCAAATAGTTCATTTCACTGTACCACAGAAGTACTAGCAATACCTGCTTTATACAAATGGAATACATGTACTTGCAAAACCCACAAGCAATTGCAATGTCACACTTTAAAGAGGTACAGATGCACGTGTGATGTCACACACAGAAGTGATATCTAACACTTTCAGTATATGTGCACACCACACTTCAGGCCTTTCACAAACAGATACAGAACTCAAAATGTCATCTATGCAAAACGCCTTCAATGCTCACCTCCACACACCTGCACTGTATTAACCAGAGCGCACCTGCAGTGACTCGCACCTATAACACAATACCTAAGTACACCTGGGATGCCATCTGCAAATGTGCACCGTTAAGTCAACATTTAAAACAAAATCCCAATGATTGTTTTGAAGTTTTGTTAAACATTGTTATGATGACACGCATTTTTTTTTTTTGGGACAACAGAACATGGGAATTATGTGATTCATTCTGTTCTTTAGAATCGATTAGGTTTCTCTCCTCTCTGTTCACCTTGAGTTTGCGTGTGAGCATATGTGTGTGTATTTCTCCATTGTTCGTCTCCTCACCAGAGCACACTAGAGCAGAGGAGTGATAGTAGAAGCGACAAAAAACACTTATGTAATCGCACATACTATACTGTAGGTGTAGTAAAGGCATCCCAACAATTATTAACGGATCTAAAACTAAAGAGCGGTGCGATGTTTAACACAAACTTATTTGAGTCCATCCAAAATATCAGCTTTAAAAAAAAAAAAAAAATGGATCCAAAGTGGACGCAACATCGCTAGCAAGGATGCTAGGAGCTCTGCTAGTGACTGCAGGTATGCTAGATCTCCTGACCACTAGCATCTTTACTGATACAGACATTTCTAATTACTATTGGTGAACATGAACACAGCTTAAGTCAGACCCATAAATTATTTATTGGCCATGCTTAAATCCTGGCCTATCGTTAAAGGTCTTTTCTTTAACAGGACAGATTATGTTAAAGTTATAAAATGAAAACCACGTCCAATTCACCACTAATTTGTTTCCTTTTTTTCCCTTTTCCCCTTCCCAGCCTCATCTCTGTCAGAATCTTATGTCATCATGCTGTGCCTTTGCTTCCATATTCCCCTCCAAGTTGATCGCTTCTAAGCAAATCACTGGTTCTCCCATTGGCATGAAAATGAAAAAGACTCCTGGAAAAAGAATGTTTTGGCTGCCTGTCTGTAGCCTCTGCAGTCTGGTGAAAATGGAAAACAAAAATATTATAAAGATTCAACGTAGAACCTTGTCTAATGCAGTTAGGCAGCATATTAATACAAAGTGAACTGAAAGTAGGTCATCGGGTTATTTAATACTTTAAAAAACAGAATGTACTTTTTCATGTACTTTTTACATTCTGAATAACTATTTGTTTTAATCAAGAGGATAGCGAAAAAAAACTCCAACGGCTGATTTTCCAGTTAGATCAAAGAAATACATGTGACTACTGCAATCACAATTCAATGTGAAATTACACAGCATACAATATCACTGCTACTGTCAGAGTTATTCACAGTCTCCTCCTCCTTGTGTTTCAGTGAAGGAAGAAACGGGACTATATTGCAATCTTGTTTGTTTTGCTGCAAGCTGGTATTAGATATCTAACAAGGCTTTGCTCACACCCTCTCGTGTGACACACAAATGAGATTGCAGTTTGATAGTTTTGAGACAAGTTTTAATTGCAGGGCTTCCTGAAAAATGTACTGTTAAAATGAATGACAACAAAGTCGCATGCCGAATTTCAAAAAAACTTTTCTTTTTTTTTTACTTTTAGCCAGCAGTGTTTCCCTAAATCAATTTTTTTAACCTAAACACAATGACCTCCACTTGTGTCTAAAGGGAATCCATTATTAATTGTATGGATGAGGATAGTGGAGTATATTCTGCTGTATAGCACCAAATCAAAATGAGTTACCTCATATGGGTGGTTTAAAGCAAACACTTTGGCAACAGTAGGAAGGAAAAGCTCCCTTTAAACAGGAAGAAACCTCATGCAGAACAAAGAAGGGGTGGGGGAGGAGGGGCAGTGATCTGCCTCAACTGATTGGTAGTGAGGGGAGGAAGACACGACAGAGACAAGCTGTGGAAGAGAGTCAAGTCTGCCTTTGGCTTTAGGTTCTGTTTGAAATGCTGGATGTCCCATTTCCAGAACCTTTCTGACATGAGATTAGGGAGCATATGTACAAATATGCATCTAAAATCCTGAAACAGACAATTTGGCATGCACTTTGTTTTGTGCATGGCCAATGGTGCACAGGTGAGAAAGTACATTGGGTTCTCTCTCTCTTTTTAGCCTTCCATGTGACACTTTCTTTGTACCGGAACTTGAATTTGAATATCTTTCTGAGTAGACTGAGCCTGTCTGAAAATATCTGACACATTTCCTCCTCATTATGACAGCTTTCGCATCAGTTATTTATAGTTTCCAGTCTAGTAACTGGAGTGGAGACTTGAAGGGCAAAACATAATTCCAGCAGACCAGTGAACAGTGGACTCTCCACAGAATTGTCACACATTGGTGTCAATTTTCCATCAGTTTCAAATCACAAGAATTTAAAACGCCTCTCAAAAGAAAACAAACTATTAAGTTTAAGCCATATAGCTTACCATAATATCTTAATAACTAAAAACTAAAAAATACAAGACTTAACACTTTAAGAAAAGTTGCCGCTGAAGTCACCGTTAATGCTTACATAATAGTGAAAAACAACATTCATACCAGGAAGCTTCTTTCTTATGTTTACCACTTGCAGCATAAGCAATAACTTGATATGCCTCCCAGATAACCACCAATTAGCCATGGCCTAGGCCTGGGTGTATTTTATCTATGACGTAATAGTACTTATTTGTCAGTACTTATTAGTCTCAGCTGGACCAAACAATTCTTCACTACAATTGATCAATCACTCACACTAGGAGCTGGGAATGCAAAGACTGGAGATATTTATCAGCCTGCAGTGCATAACACTAAATGAGTGACAATGCACGTGTGTGACTGTGTGTGCATTTGTAAGATAGAGTTGGTGAGTCAGTCTGTGTTTGCATGTATGTGTATGTGTCTCCAGGCTTTTTCTGTGAGAGGCCAGATGTTAGTGGAGACAGGGAGAGTCTGGGGACTGGTCGCCACTGCCAAGTAAACACACATACACACAGTTGTGTTCAGTCTGGCATATCCGCTCTTCTAAATGTACCTTACACACAAATATATACATTCAACTGAAGATCTCAGACTAATTGCCAGAATCATGAAGGAAACCAAAGCTGTGATTACAATTAATACAAAATGCAATTCTCAAGGTTCGAATGGATCTTGAGGATTGTGGATCGCCGAGCCTCTACGGGTCCTCCGTTAGTACCTCCATTAATTCTGTCTGTGATTTTCTTCTTTTTCTCCTGCCTGGCAACTTAATATTCAACATATGTGAATATATTTCCCCAGTATATTCACATCCCTTTTCTACACATGTCCAAACCATCTCAACATTGTGTGTAATTATCTTGTTAAGATCACTAATTTAGAAATTATGATTTTTTCTTGGTGCCATCAGCCTCGGTTCTCTGTAAATATAAAAGATAGGTTAGCCACAAGCCTTCATACTGTGGTAGCATGTGCAAGTAAGTATATATTTAATACATTGTTCAGTGTATGTATTTTTTGTATTATCCTAAATATCATTCAAATTTCCTTGAAATTATGTGATATAGTATAGAAAGATATTTTAAATATTAGAAAAATAAGATTGACCTGTTTCAAAGAAACAAAAATAATTTAGTAGCAGGCAGACTAATAACAGTTTTCTTGTACTCTGAGTTGTTTTACTTACAGACACTACAGTTGCAGAATAGATCTTTGTTTTTCTTAAGATTTCCCTACTCCTTAAGATTTTTTCTTAAAATAATAGACTAAAAATGATTTAAGAAAGGAGAGGACTTGTATTCAGTGGCCAGACCGAGCTTGAGCTGGAAAGGATGCGCAGCAGCTTAGGGTGATTAAGGATAGATATGGAAATGTACTCACAAGTGAAGAGAGCGTGTTGAGAAGGTGGAAAGAGTGTTTTAAGAAGCTGATGAATGAAGAAAATTAAAGTATAGAAAATAGAAGAATTCCTTAATCAGGAAGTGCAGAGAATATGTATGGGGGAACTGAGAACTGCTATGAAGCGGAAAGGTGGTCCAGATAACACACCTGTGGAGATGTGCGGACAGAAAACATTTTTTGACCACATTGTTTAACGCAGTCTTGTCGAGTGAGAGAATGCTAGAGGAATGGAGAGGAAATGAAAGTTTAATGGTACAAATTTTCAAGAACAAGGGTAATGTGCACAGCTGTGGTGACTAGAGGAATAAAGTTAATGAGCCATGAAGATGTGACCTTGAAGACCACGACGATATATGGGAAAGAGTTGTTGAAGCCGAGTTTAGAAGAGAGGTGAATTGAGTTATAGTATGGTCTGATGCAAAGAAAGAGCATTACAGAAGCTGTATTTGACGTAAGAGTGTCGATGGAGAAGGATAGAAAAAGTCAGAAGTCAATTGCATTGTGTCTTTGAGGAGCCAGAGAAAGCACAACAGGGTCCCAAGAGAGGAATTTATTCAATCAATCAATTGGCCCCTTTATTCGTCACATACAGTGTCACACGTACATCTAAATCTGGGACTCTCCACCATTTGACCTCAGAACTGAAGTAGCTTCTCGGATGAGAGGTGAAACGTCTTCAAGCAACTTAAAGAAGTCCAGATGATTTTTTTTCTTTCCAAAGTACTTAGACTATGATGACCTGGATGACTGAGAACCTTCAGACATATCACACGTACATGTTACACGCAGTGAAATTGGACCCCTACCGACCATATGTCGGTAATCGCACATGGAGTGAACCGATGTAGACAACAGCCATCCTGTTCTGCAGCCGCCTTTCCAGCGCTGGACCGAGTGGGAGTAAGCATCGAAGGCACTTGGAAGGGGGCAAGGGGACGAGTGTGTGTCTGTGTCAGTGTTCATGCGTATGTGTGCATGTGTGTCCCATGTTCAACTGAGAGAGAGTGCCCTTTCACCTAGTTAAGCAAAAGTCAACAGTCTCCAGCCGACGCAGGTGGCCTTGAAGGATGTGGGCAGAGTATCAAAACACAGTCCCGTTATCAGGGAGAATTTTGTTGTTTCAGCCAGCCTCAACCTTGGGGACTTCCAGCCGGCGATGGGGGTAGCCGCATGAGAGAAATTATGGTTGTCTGAGTTAGTAAGAACAAACTGCATTCCAATTTTACAGCCAATTTAATGTCCGTCACTGATCGCTAGGTTTGTGAATTTCCCGTTGAAGAGCCGTGAGCTTCTCCAAAATCTTATCCATGTTGTGTTCAATAAGCACAGTCTGAGTACTCGCAGCCCTTCCCATCGCTTTGATCATATCGGCTAGCCGTGTGGGGTTGAACTGCCGTAACGGCTTTCTTCAATAAGCCAGGGCCGAGCCAGCTCTAATCAGCAAGTTATCATGATTCTGAATAGGTATATATCTTCAATGTCCTCAATCGACAGTCCGGCCAAGCTCACGACGCACCATTTGCTCCAAACATCCATCGTGTATCCGGCAGGAAACATCCCTGCAGGACAATCGGGCTCACCCAAGCCCAGGCTTCTCCTTGAGAAGAGCGTCTCAGTTGTGTTAAGGGACCAATTGATCAAATCCATTATTCTTTAGGTTTTAGAGAAAAAGACTGAGAAACTCTCTGAGGGTTAGAGTTAGACGGGACTAGACAAGGACACGAGACGCCAAGCAGGGAGACTAGAATTGTGGTACTGACAGAGAAAGTCAGGAGTGTCAGGGGAATTGTGAGGGTGGGGCAGAACATGCACGAGAACAGTGAGATAGTGGTGAAGCGTGTTGTAGGAGTAGGAGATGGGTTCAAGGTGAGGGTGGGATAGCAACAGTGCTCAGCTCTGAGCACCTTCTTGTTTCAAGTGGTGATGGACAGGTTGGCAGATGAAGTCAGGCAAGAGTTTCCATGGAGTATGACATTTGCCGACAACATTAATTTGTAGTGAGAGTAGGTAGCAGGTGGAAGAGAGCCTGGAAAAAACGGATGTATGTTCTAGAAAGCAGAATAAAAGAAATGGAAGCAAGACAGGATACGAGTGTGAATGTGAGGGAATGAGAGAGAGGTGAAAAGGTGACCATGGGATAAGTAGAGGTAGTAACGATAGAGGAATTTTAATATCAGGTCCAACCATCTACAGCTATGCACAAGAGAAGTGAAGAAGAGACTATAGGGAGGGTGGAGGCAAGTGTCAGGGGTGATGTGTCACAGTAAGACAGCAGCAAGAGTGAAAAGAAACGTATAAAAACTGCTATGATATGTGGTTTGTAAGACAATGCCACTAAGAAAAAGATAGGAGGTAGAGATGGAGGTGGTAGAGTTGATTTTCACTGGGAGTGACAGAATTAGAAATTAGTAGGTCAGAGGGACAAGTAGTGCTGAGTGGTTTGGAGGCAAAAGTTCGAGAAACAAGGCTGAGATGGTTTGGACAGGTGCTAAGAAGTGATAGTGGATATACTGGACAAAGGCTGTGGAATATGGCGCTACCAGGCAGGAGGAAATGAGGAAGGAGGACATCCAGAGGTTGTGTGACAGATGGGAATACTAAGGGCAGGGTAAGATGAAGGTATATAATTTGCTGTGGTGATGCATAAAACTAAAAGAAGAAGAAGAAGAATACACATCAGATTTTAGGAGATTTGGGCTGAATAGATGTGAACTTTTTTCCCCTCATACAACCTGGCATCTCCCCTTCTGGGATACTCAAAGATGATTCACTCAAAGTAATAATATTTTTTTTCTTTTTTAAAATTTTTTTCACCCATCTGCAAGTGGGGCTATAGTTCCCGTGCCAGCTGTCAAGGTGGATTTGTACGGTGTGCAATGCCTGATGGCTCCGTTAGGGCGACAGTCAAACTGCCGAGGAGCTAAGGTGTCGAGCAGATGGTGGTTATAACCAGCTACCTACAACCCTACATCACTGCAGATGTGAAACCGTAGTTTGGTCATCACTGAGGCAGTTTAGGTTGATAGACAACTTTGTAAAGAATGTCAATAATAGTGTCCCGGGCAAGACACTCATTAAACAAAAAGCCTTCAGCTCGAACTGGTCCAATAAGTTACATTTAGCCAGTTGGTTGAGCTAGATGTTGACAACTAAAAATGAAATGGCAAGAATGATCTACGATTATGGCAGGATTAGTGGGGAATTCTATTAGCCAGTCTCCAGTGGGGCAATATAAGAGGGAATTTTGTACTGTTGATTAAATTAATGTCTGATGCAACCGAAAGTGTCATATTTATAACTCTTCAAGAATCAGCAAATTATAATGATATGGCATTTGGCATACAATATTATATTTTCATTAACATTTAGATTTTAAGTTAATCATTTCCAGTGCTTCCTCAACTGTATTTGCCTGTGACAAAGAGAAATGCTGCATCTCATATACAGGTAAAATAAGCATGTATTTTATTTTAGTACACATAGTATTGTGTAAATTGTATCAGTGTGGAAAGAAGAAGAAGAAAAAGTGTGTTCTTTGTACAAGACAGTTCAAGAACTTCCTGTGTGTGTGTGTGTGTGTCTGTGTTAATATGCTGAACAAAGCTTCCCAACCTTGAAGTCAGGAACCCAAGGCCCCTTTCAAATACCTATGTAGCTATGGTGAAATCCATTTTATCAAACATTCCGTGCTTAAAATGTATCATAGATTTTCTCAGTAAGGAAATACTTTTGGTAGTTACGCAAGGCTCCAAACCGATCAATAATAAAACCAAGCATTTTTAATAAGAAAATGCGCAAGAGTTTAATATCAAACGCCAGCAAATAAAAAATATCAGGTTCCAGATATTTGTGAAGCATTTTTTCGTTTCAGGGTGGCACGGCGGTTAGCACTGTTGCCTCACAGCAAGAAGGTCCTGAGTTCAATTCCACCATCAGGCCGGGGTCTTTCTGTGGGAAGTTTGCATGTTCTCCCCGTGTTTGCGTGGGTTTTCTCCGGGTACTCCGGCTTCCTCCCACAGTCCAAAGACCTGCACTTTGTGGGGATAGGTTAATTGAAAAACTCTAAATTGCCCATATGTGTGAATGCGGGAGCGATTGTGAGTGCGATTGGTTGTCTGTCTATGTGTGTTAGCCCTGCGACAGATTGGCGACCTGTCCAGGGTGTACCCCGCCTCTCGCCCCAAGACAGCTGGGATAGGCTCCAGCGCCCCCCGCGACCCTGAAAAGGAGAAGCGGCTGAGAATGGATGGATGCTTCTGTTTATTACAAGTGCATACACGTGCATGTATACATTTTTAGAAATATCATCTGAGGACCAATATATGACA
>VURO01024147.1:0-15418 GCA_015108175.1 Pelvicachromis taeniatus | reverse complement strand
TAAATAAATAAAATGTTAAGGTCATCTCCTACTGAGCTGATCGTTATTGATTTAATCTAGATTAATAAGTCTTGGCTTAAATATATTACTAGGTTGAAATATATTACTAGTTATCATAGGTGCACTTACGAATGGCTCAAGCCTCAGCGGTTAACAGTTAGCTGTAGCTCCTTCTAACTAAAATCATGGACAGTTAACATACATTTTTAACTACAGCTAATGACATTACCTTTAAACTCTATAATTATTGAATCAAGTGTACACCAATTCAGTGATGCAGCTGGGACTAATTCAAAATAACTCGCGCAGTAATTTATTTACTGATTATATATTTTAAATTAATTCTGCTAAATGTACTAGTTAATAATTAAAGCTTTAGATACAGTACAGAGTAAAATTGCTGCTTTAAAAATACCATGAATGGGTGCCAGTGGGTGTGCAGGCGACCACATGGCTGATGGCCAGCAGCCAGCGGTTTGGGTCTGACCTGTGTCCCTTTACTGCATGAGCCTTCTCTGTATTCATGCATTAATAACAGCTTGATGAAAGCCACCCTTCCACTAAGACAATTTCTGATGAGGCTTTGGTGAACAGTTGATGGATCAACTAAGGGGAGAGATACAGCTCAGGTCTTGCTTTTGTTTTTGGTGTGTTTTTTACTGGTTTCTTAAGGATGTGAGTGTCAGATTTAATTCATTTGCTGTAGACAGTTTTTAGGCTTGCCACTGCCACTTGTCTATTTTTTTTTGTGAGAAAATTGTGCACCATTCTAGGATTTGCCAAGGTTTTTGCTTTTTAGCTCTTTTTTGCGACACTTTAAATGTAACAAAGTGAAGAGAATTTGAAATCTGTTCTTTGCTAAGTTGCCTTTTATGGATAAGTACAACTCTGGTTCATCCTTTTCTGTGTTTGAATAATTCATACTAAGGACTGAAAATGAATGGAAAAGCAGCCAATGCCAAAAGAGGAAGTTTGACTGACCTTTAAAAATCCCGGAGAACTATTTCTCAAGAACACTTTAAAAATTACAAGGTCTGAAATCAGATGATAATTGTTGATACACCCTGTAGTACTTTAACTCTCTAACAATCAAAACACGTACCGTTAGGAAGAGGGGATTTGTGAGTTTCATGTGGTTCCCGGTAGCTAGCATAACAGCAGCAGCAGTTGTGGTGACTCCAGACATGTTCTCAAAAGTGTGGGAAAAGTTGGACTATATATGGTCCATGTCTGCATGGACCATATATAGTCTGGTTTGCAAACCAGTTTGCAAAGTCTATATGCTCTCTCATAGCTAAAGTATAACAAGTGAACATGAATGTCCCCTACAGCAATCAAAGACATGTTTTAGATTAATGTAGGCTTCAAGTTTTTGGTTGACACTGGGCTAAGTAGACATGGCTTGCCTTCTGAATATGTTATGTTACTAAAACTTTATATTCAGCCATGTATTTAAAAATTACTTCTAGGTTCTATATCCATTACTTTAAAATATATAGGCTTTTGGAATCCAATGATTCTTTTTGATGCACCCTGTACATAGAAATCATTTTGCAGAGTACTGTATGTCATTAGATAGATATAATGCCATCATTTAACTGTGTCAGATGCCAGGGGATCAAAGGCATCTATTATAAAGTAAGATTAGAGGCAGATAGCCGGTACCACCACAGCAATCTTTGTCTCTCTTTTCCAATCACAAAAACACACAGAGTGTCTTTCACGTTACTTCATCAATCCTAGCATCACGGATTCCTACGCTGTGCGTCTGCTTTTGGGAGCGTTTGTGTGACTGCACTTGTAAATGTGTGCCTCACTGGATCTGGCAGTAGCTCTGGAATAATGAAGTTTCCATCTTTTTAAAGACCTTTTAATAGTTTTTGTGCGCGTGTTGCACTTCCCTCCAGCAAAATATGGATCTGTTTTCAGCCACCGTCAAATGTCGGACGGAGAATTCACATTTACAGATAATCTAATATTCTCCTTCTCTGGCATCTATACCAATCTGTTTGTCCTTGGCTCTGACTTATCTCTGCTACTTTTGTAGAATCTTACTTCGATATTCTTTACCTGGGGCTAAACCACTTTTAGGCATATTAATGGCTGACCCTGAAACTTCCTTAGGAGTCAAAGTAAACAGGAACTGACCACTCTCCCAGATGATCCATTCAAACTGCAACAGGGAACAAGGTAAGACATCGCTGATAAAATGAAAGGCAAATATAGAGAAAGGCTGGCTCAATGGATGTTCCACAACTTTTTTATTCAAAACTTCAAAGATTTCCCCCAGAAACTTTCAAGGATATATATAAAGCTACGTGGTTTTGAAAAGTAACTGTCTCAGGTACATTTAATTGAATACAATGACTGCAGCAGCCAGCAAATCAAATTTGCTGGTTTGCAAAGTCTATATGCTTTCTCATAGCTAAAGTATAACAAGTGAACATGAATGTCCCCTTCAGCAATAAAAGACATGTTTTAGATTAATGTAGGCTTCAAGTTTTTGGTTGACACTGGGCTAAGTAGACTTGCCTTCTGAATTTGTTATGTTACTAATCTTGTACTTTATTTTAGTTATAGTCAAAGAAATGCTTCAGTTCTGCTCACATTTTCAAACTGTGAGAAGACATCAGGTTTTACATTTAAGGTCAAACATCCAAAAAGGACAGGATGGAACTATTTTTGTCTTAAAAGAAAGAAGGAAAGAAATTGATCTTATTAAATGGAAGATACACAAACATTGGAAAATTAATGTTATTTGCCAGATGACTAAAAACACGAACACTGCAAGAAGAGTAGGATTTTTGTGATAAGCATCCCTGTAAATTGCTGTGGAATTGCAGGTTAATGACTCTTGACAGGATTTTGGAGGCAGCACAGAGATTTTCCACTGGCAGTTCACCCTTCTGCCCTCTGGCTTACAGGAGGCTTTAATATGTAAATGGTAGGGGTGAGGTATACAAATGCAAACCATGATAGCTCAAGGAGCACTACTGCTCAATCTTTTTGCACTTTTTTTTTTTTTAGCTCTCTCCGCTATAAATAAGTCAGGTTTGTATGCTCATAAACTGTAATATGAACAAATTTGCATTATGCAAGCAAGTCTGCTCAGATTAAAGGTCAACACTGTTAATAAAGATGCTGCATAACTTCACAAAATCTCACACTATGTGAATGATGTGATAGATACAGTAGATGGATAGATATGCTTCATGTAATTATGTATTTTTGATGTTTTTTTTTCTCCGCCCGAATAATGTATGCATGTGATTTTTGCTATTTTCTTGTTGCTATTATTGAATACATAATAACAAACAGGACCTCAGCCAGCATCACCACAAACACTGGCGTCCCACAGGGTTGCGTCCTCAGCCCTATTCTCTACACCCTGTTCACGCATGACTGTGTCGCCTCCGACAAAGATAACATAATACTGATGTTCACGGATGACACTGCAGTGATCGGTCGCATCACTGGAGGGGACCAAGCAGCTTATAGAAGAGAGGTGGCTGCTTTGGTGTCATGGTGTGAGGACAACAACCCGACCCTCAACACCAATAAGACGAAGGAGATGATAGTGGCCACGAGGAAGAAGAAGAGGCGTCACCAGCCACTGTTTATACAGGAGCTTGAAGTGGAGAGGGGGAGCAGCTTCAGGTACCTGGGCGTCCACATCAGAGAGGACCTCACCTGGACACTGAACACCACGCAGCTGGTCAAGAAGGCTCAGCGGTGGCTGTATTTCCTGAAGAGGCTAAGGAAATTTGGTATGTCAGCCAAGATCCTCAGCAGCTTCTACATCTGCACTGTGGAGAGCACATTGACCAGCTGCATCACTGCATGGTACGGCAGGATTACTGCTATGGACTGCAAACGCCTGCGGAGAGTGATAACAACCGTGGAGAAGATCATCATGCCTCCCCTGCCCTCTCTGCAGTGCATCTACCATCGCAAGGTCCAGAGGAGAGCTGCCTCCATCCTCAGACTACTACACAGACTGTTCACACTTCTGCCCTCAAGACGAAGGTTCAGGAGTGTGAAATCTAGAATATCCAGACTCAGCAACTCCTTCTTCCCCACTGCTATCAGACTCCTGAACAGCTGACCTACCTCAACTGCAATTTTGCACATCAGGTCATTTTGCACACAAAGATCATGTTTGCACATTTCTTCACTTACTTACTTGTAACGTACTTATTCATCTTCGTTATTTATCTCCTTATTTATCTGATTTCATCTTGTTCTTAATCGCTTACCTAACTTGGCATGTGTGTATGGACAGCAAAGGAAGAATTTCATTGCACAGAGAAATGCTATTTCTTCTGTACACATGACAAGAAACGCTTTGAATCTTTGCAGACTTGTAGGCAGGCTTCAAAGCTAAAAGAAGCTTTTATTGAGGGCGAATAAAGATCTATAAGAGAATGCAGTAACACTAGGGAAAACAAGGAGCTAAGGAATACTATACACTTGAAACAGGAATGATGGAAAGAGGCAAACAGTAGGTAAATAATATCATGTAACACCAAACTACTAGGAGACAAGGGCTATAAACTTACACAATGTAATTAATGACATTCGGCACACCAGGAAACACAGCTGAAACTCATGGAGTAAAACGAGATTGGGAACTGAACAGTAAACACATGGGACAGAGATGACCAAAATAAAGACAGGAAATCACTAACACAGAAACAAGGACTCATATACAGTTGACAAAAAGACATTCACAAAACTGACAAATACACCACTAGGGGAACAGGAAGGAAGAAACTAATAAGATTAAAGGCAAAAAATAATTAAATGGATAATAAGGAAAACGGATGAAAAAAAAACCTCCTGAACATAAAGAAAAAGAAAACGGACCCATGCATTATTTAAGCTTAAAAGAAATTGGCTTGTTAGGCATGTTGTTACTAGCAGCACACGCGCACACACACACACACACTCACAAATTAGAAGAAATCTGAGGAAACTGGACAAATGGTCTTGTCTTCTTGTCAAAAAAAAACCCCAAAACTATTTATAGTATAGATTTCTCTGCAGGTGCTTAGTCATCAGGCACTAGCAGACTGTGCTACAGAAACAATTTCTTCCCATCTCATCTGGATCTTTAAAAAAAATGTGACAAGTATAAGGTACAATTTTTGCACAAACCAAAGAGCTGTCAGTCAAAAATGCGGCATATCGCACCGTGATATGCTGTGTGTCCTTAGACAATTTGAGGAAACTAGACAAATGGACCTGAGAGATCTGCATTTGATGATTTCATTCAGTTGGTGAATCTATTGTTCACTGAAATCACATCACAACTGGTCTTAATGGAAAGGTAGCTGCCGAAAAGCTGTAAGTTAACAAGAAATAGTGTGGTAAGTGAAATTACAAAGGAACTAGACTGATATCGAGGGTTAACAGGTGTTTAGGTCTTAGTAATGAATTTAAACTGAAAATTTTATCTTTAAAATCAGATTTTGATTAACTATGGAAAATACTCTTAAAAGTAGTCCAACAGGGAATTGCTTAGTGTTTAGCATAATGATGATCTATGATGATCTGTGATATTTATTATTGAGTGATCTTTATATATTGTGCCATTTCTTTCTTAAATTTCTTAAATCTGTAACATATTGTAGTGTTACGTAGTCTAGTCTGTTTCTGTTATTTATACTGGAGCAACTCTAACCCACATAATTTCCTTAGGAATTAATAATGTATGCTGATTCTGATCTCATAAAGTGCATGCCTGGTGCCAAGCCTTTGGGACTCCAGAGGTAAGTCCTGGCAGACAAGCAATCAGCAATATTACTATTCTCCCTTTCTCCCAAATCCAAAACCACACGTATCAAGAAGTTGTACAAAAGTCCTTTGTACTACTTACAAAAGTAGTTTGTAGCATTTTTGGTTGCCGATGATATGTCTGAAGCAAAGGATGATGATAACAAAAGTTTGTGTGACACTTCCTGTGTGAGGTCGTAGTCTACTTCTGTTTCAACAAGTTCTAGCTGATCTGAATCTTTAGATTAAGGAAACGATCTACTGTTTATTTTCTTAGTCCTTATCCATTAGTCTCATTCATATTTACTCTACTCAAACTTTACCGCTTCTCAATTTTCGTCTTCTCTACATCTCTTCAAGATGCAGCAGATCTCTAACCCCCTGACGCATTACTTTCTATGAAAGCAAATCAGCCTGACTTCCTCTCCATTCTTGTCTTCCTCCATCGTGTCTTCCTCCTTCCTGACAGCAAGGCTATGACCTGTACAACTTCTCCAAATCACAAGAAGTCTGTCACATCAGGGCAACCCAGAGTTACAGCTCTGTCCCTTGGGTAAAGTGTTGACAATGGACACACTGAGCCTCGACATTACCTGCATACTAACTATATGCTACCTACGGAATACTGCAGCAAGGTTTGATTTTCTTTTCTACTGCATAACACTGCACATACTGATGATATGCATTAAAACCCCTAAAAATTCACGTTAAATACTTGTTTTGTGAAATTTTAAAATTTGATGAAAATTTACTTCCTCAAATTCCTCGAAATTGTCTGCTATTATTCCTCTTACTATATGTTAAAACTTGGAAAGAAAAATCACAAAAAACAAAAAAAAGCCCCACATCATAAAAAAAAATTGTGCCAAAGACAAAAGAAATCGGATTAGATATAAGGAAAAAGGATTGTTGATGCTCACAAAGCAGGAGATGGATTAAAAAAAAGGTTATCACATTGTTTCCAAGTGTTAAGTCCTGTCGTGAGTATCATCAAGAAACCCATATATTAAGAACAAGCTTAGCAGAAGTCGGAAGTGAAAATGACAGGTGTAGCTAAAGACCCGAGAACAATTGCGAATACATTAGCACAGGACCTAGGGGTGGCTGCAGCTCAGGTAGAACGGGTCACATGCTAATCGGAAAGTTGGTGGTTTGATCCCTCTAATCTGCATGCCAAATATTCTTGGGTAACATACTAACCCCACGTTTCTCTCTAATGCATCCATCAAAGTATGTGTGTGCATGTCAAATTGAAAAGCACTTACATAGAAAGAGTACAGAAAAAATGCTTGGATGGATGGATGAATGAGGCAAGTAGTGTAAAGCGCTTTGAGTGCTCAAAGTATAAAAGCGCCATATAAGAACTATTTACCATTTACTCAGTCAAGTTGGGAATTGCAGTTTCAAAGTAGACAATCAATTAAAGCATACACAAGAATGGATTGCAATATTGCAGACAATGAAAAAATCCACTTCTATAGAAGAGACACCTTCAAGACACCTTCGAGACACCAGACAGAAGTATGGTAAAGACAACCTGGAATCGTGTCCTTTGGTTAAATCAGATTAAACTAGAGCTTTTCTGCTATTAAGGCACTAATTATGTTTGGAGAAATAAGGGAGAATTGTACAAGCCAACACCAATGAAACATGGTGGTAAGAGTATTATAGTTGTGGTGATGTTCAAAGTGGAGTGGAATGATGAAAAAAGAAGGATATGTGAAGGACATTTGATAGAAAACCTCAAGGAGTTAGCAGCAAAACTGGGTCTTAGACATTTTTTGTGAAATAATTTTGTTTCTGTGTGCAAAAGGGGATAATTCTATCATCTGTAAGTGCAAGTAAACTAAAAAAAAAATTATATTCCACTTGTTTTGTTGTTGTTTTTAAGATATCCAGTGTCTTCTTTTTACTAATTAGAATTTACAGTATTTGCAATCAGATGGTCGCAAAACTAAACAGTCTTTGAACAATTTCTTCCCGTCCTTCTATGGGGGCAGAAACGGGGTCTCAGAAGGCAAAGCTTAATTATCTGTTTCCAAGAAGATCATTCTTAGAGGTTAAGATGAGTTCTGTGAAATATGCGTTTTCCAGTACTGGTTTCCCAAAAACAACAATTGAAGTTAAGCTTTTGAAATAATAGTTAAGCTTCTCATGCTTCTCATAGAGTTACATTGTATTGTTTAAGTGCTCCCTTGCGCGCGCACACACACACACACACACACACACACGTGTGCATATAAATAATAATAATAATAATAAAGTATACAATGTGCATTTTTCTATGTAATTAAAATACACAAATATATCTGAATAAAATGGTCTTTATTAGCGAAAATACTTTGAATTGTCCTGTAGACAAAGTTTTGATTCAAGCACTATCCCCATCTAAGTGTCTCTCCCTATAACATTAAAGGTTAAATGAATGAAAGCAACATGTAACACTAACCCCTCATTATTTTGTTGTATTTACATTCACCCACCAATTACAGTCTACAGTCTCTGAAAGTGTCAGATCTGGCTTGCCAAATCTAATCAGCAGGAGTCTTAGACAGAAAGCAGGTCATATTTTTCTTCTTGCTGTTTAGTTTGTGCTGTATTTTTTGTTTGTTTTTTCTGCTAATGGACTAAATTGACTAAAGAGGTATTAATTATCTCCCTTTCACGAGAAGGTTCCATGGTCACCTTTGTCTATCCATTTGTGTGTGCCTTGCCAATATACATCGTAACCAATGACCACATTACCATATATCTGCTAGTAGTGGCCTGTCTCTTATTGACGTCCGTTTCTAATAAACGCCAGGTTTGAAAACATGTCACGACAAATAGACGGCGGTCTCCAATAGTAGCAGGTCTGTAGTAAACGCCGATCTCCAATGACCCACTGCGTTTTCCGTACGCTATTACTCTTTTCGTACCATCTGGGCTACCGCTCTCCTGCAGTAAATCATAGGGCAAATACCTTTTTGTGTCAAAAATGCTTCATCATCGGATGCTATCGAGGAAGGAAGAAAGTCAAAACGTCCATTCCGTCTGAGAAGGGAGTAAGAGCTGGTCTCCAACAACCGCTGGTCTCTTTTAAACGCCGGGCCGGCCAAATAATTTTTTGAATAAACGCCGGGGTTACTATTGGAAGATATATGGTAATATGGTAACATGCAACCCATGAGTGTACATTTAACATCTGGTCAAAAGCTCAATTGCAGATAAGTGTATTGATAATACATAAAAAATATGTTTGTGTAGCTAAGTACATAATTGCACTCGTTTTTTGTTTGTCAGTCTTAATAGGAAGTGTTTAATTACTACTTAATACTCAAACTTTTTTGTAATTATTGCATAAACTTAGAATCATTATACTTTGATCATAGCTACTGTGTGCTTGCATTCAAACATACTTATGAGTTCGGAAGTTTAAGTATTACTGTAAAATACTACCACTCAAAAGTAATAGGCAAATTTCCTACATCAGAAAAAGTTCTTGTGTACTTAGAGAAAAGGTTATGGTGCAGCTGTACCTTTTTTTATACCATCAAAAACGACACACACAAAACATGTGACATATAATTACAGAGAGCTTGCATGAAAAATAACGATTCTTTTCGATGTCCACTAACACTTGTGGAAATTGGCTGGGAAGTCAAATTTTAATAGGACCAAGGAAATCGTGTGGAATCAGGATATCAAATTTAATTGGCCTGACACTTCAGGTGAAACATCTTCATCTGCCTACACTTCACTGTGCGAGTCAATCTTTTATTTCAGTGCAGAATTCATATTTCAAGTTCCTCTACAACAGCGCACACCATGAAGCACACCTTGTCTTTAAAAATCTCTGTTAGTATCTGCTGCCACAGTTCCCTCATTCTTTTCCTGAATGTCTTTTTTTCACTTCAATTTTTTCTTTCCTTCAGTGTTGGTACCTGTGCTCTGTTTTGTTCTTTTGTAACGGTGTTGCCTCTGTGGTTTTTTGCCATTGCCTGTTTACAGAGAAAAATTAATGAATTGCGCCGCTGTTCTGTTTTGTCAATGTCACGTTCAATAAAGTACTGCAGAGATGGGAAATTTGCAGTATACATATAATTGGGTAGAACCATGCATCGATACACAGAAATATGCATGCACATTGTTTTCCGCATATTTATAAAACCGGAAGTGCTTTAATCATCATGAAACATAATCTCAACACCCACAGTAAGTTAAACTGTACAGTTAATCTGTACAAACAGTAGTTAATCACCTGCTTGTATAATATTGTTTCCCAATTTCTACACAGCCCCTACATGTTCTCCATGCACATTCTCACTATTTGTATGAAGGGTGTCCCGCAATAAGTGCTGTTCAAAACCAACTACCCACAAGTGGAACTGGGTTACAAAGCCACTGAATACTGAGTCTATATCAGTGCAGATGTACAAACCACACTTTGTGAAGGGGTAGTGTATGTTTCGTCTCTGATATGAAGTATATGTATTACAGAAAAAAAAAGTTTTTTTGTTAAATTAACTGTGTCTCAGCAATAAATAAAGCATATTTTTTATTTTATAAAAAATGCTGATATCCAAGGGGAAAGAAGAGGAGAAGATAATCAGGGCAAGTCTGAGGATTTTGTCAACGTTAAGAATAAAAATAATTTGAAATGGGATAAAAGATTTTCAGTGAAATACAGTACGTGATATCAACACATCATCCAGTAACAAACTGTAAGATGAGAACATTAAATAATAATGTACAAAAAAGTTTTTAGATAAGTTACCCAAATTATCATTCAGGTATCAAAAATGCATATTTTTTTCTGCTGATCCACAAGACAATTTCTCTTTCTTGGTTCAGTTTTTGGTAAAAGTACAAATACACTTCCAAAACAGGTGGAATGAACAGAATGCAATGGGTGCAGCATATGGGACCATATGTTACTCTTAAACCTATGTATACTTTGAACCTATATATACACACCTTTCAGTACTAATGATGCAGCTCCACATGTGCAAGCCACTAAATTTACTGATGCACCCTCATATCATCAAAGATGCAGGGTTTTGAACTCAGTGCTGGTCCTTCTCCTCTTTAGTCTGATCATGTTTTCCAAATCAAATTTCAAATTTTCATTTATTTGTCTACAGAGCAGTTTTACACTTTGACCAAGTCTATTTAAAACAAACTTTAACCCAGAGAAGGCGGTAGTGTTTTTGGATAGCACATCAATCTGTATTGGTAGCAATAATTTTCACAATAAAATCATGCCTGTTTTTAACGCAGTGCTGCCTGAAGGCATCATGAACATTCAAAATTGATGTTTGGCTTTGACCCTAGTGCACAAGACCCTAGTCTATCATTTGTTAATATTATGTGTATTAGATGACAAGAGACTCAATGTCTTAGTATTTTTACAATGAGGAACAATATTCTGAAATTGTTTCAAAATTTGCAGTGACAGTTTTTTTTCCCTCCCTTTTGCAGACCCGTGAACCTCTCGCTCTCTAAGATGCTCTTTTCACACCTGACATAAGCTAATAATCTGAAAAATGTTTTACCAATTGTTTCTTTTCAGTAACTCTTACTTTTCCACCCAATTGTTTTCCCCATGCAAACTTTTTTTTTTTTTAATATTGGTTTGTGAGATATGAAAAGCATTGTAATGTAAATGATTATTTGCATTATACAAAATGTTCTGACTGGACGCAGTTTGCACAGCTGTGTAAGATTCTGTCAAGCAGAATAAAAGCAAAACTCAGAAGTCCACTGAGCTTTATTTACACCTTCACAGTGCACAACAATATTCCGCAGTCCTCTGCTTGACTGAATAAAAATCATTTTGAGTTAATAACATACAGCACATTTGGAGATGATCAAACTTCTATTAAAGGTCCCCGAGAGCGTAAGGAAAAGGATTTGTGGTCAGAATATGATGAAGACCATTCACTTGTGGGTTATGTGAAATCTACTATGATTTTCACGCAGTTTGATACAAAACCTGAGAGGATCTGTCAGGAAGAAGAGAGAAGGAGGCGACGAAGCTTTTGGAAACTCACCAAAGAAGACCTGAAGACATAACTTGTCACGTTCTGTCGGGTGCAGACCGTGTGATGAGAGTAGGTGGACCCAAAAATGCAGCCCCAAAAAGCGGGGACAAGACTGATAACAAAAGCGAGCCGTTTATTGGCTGATAACAGGGTCCAAAAATAAAAGTGGCAAAATGCAACCAACGGAGAACTACAACTAAAACTAGACTGGGAAAAGCTAAAGGCTAAATACTAACACAAAGAACAAAGCTTGAATATAACAAAACCTGGACGAGAAAACATGACAAAGCAGACGGAGCATGGCTAACAGACGACCTGACAAGAACTCAATGACAAACACAGACTACACTGGAGATAACGAGAGGGATGGGGAACAGGTGTGAACACAGCAGGGACAAATCAGAACTAACGAGACATGGGAAGCAAAACTAGAAACATTGACATAAGACGAGACCTTCAAAGTAAAACAGGAAACACAAAACACAAATGAAGACAGACGCAGAGACACGGGCTTTACATAGGGAACTGACAATGAAGGGACACCATGGTAGGGATAACAGAGCATGGAAACACAGGGAGCACAAAGAAACATGCGGGCCAGGGACCGGAGACAATACATGAAAATAACAACAACTTAAAACGCTGGGTAACTGACCCAGGACCAGTTGTAGCCTTTGCATCATTATATTGACTGAGACATCTAAGACCACTGTGGTTGAGTAATAAAGGGGGTTTATGGCAGACAGTGGCTTTCTTTAACAAGTCTCATCCTGTTTATCCAAATTGCAACGTCAATAGTTCACAGGGTAAAAGTGTCTCCGAAAGTGCATTTGTGTGTGTGTGTGTTTTGCTTTTAGCATGTGTGCATTGGCTCATCCAAATGAGTAATAAGTGTCCAAAAGCCATAAAAGGACACTGTTGACTCATCTTGTTGCTGGAGTGCTACAGGCCGTCCCAAAATGAGACGTTTGGAACCAGAAAATAACTTCCGTGCAAAGGCCTGCTGCTCTTTCTGTCCAGCACAGGCACATGAGAAAACGTATCCATTACAGTATAAGCAGGACTTATTTTAATTGCATCAACCTTTGTGCAACTGTTAACCAGATCTGATCTGATCCAACTCATTTTCACAGCTCTCAAATTAAACGGGTAACAGATCGCATACAGACCAGAAAACCTGCATTGTGCTGTACATAGACTTCAGAAAGAGCTTTTGCTTGTGTAATATTTGATAATATAATATTTAATCCCCTCGATTATGTGAATCATGGCTCCGCATCGAAAGGAGCCAGTTAAGGTGGTTCGGGCATCTGACAAGGATGCCTCCTGGGCGCCTCCTGGGTGAGGTGTTCCAGGCATGTCCTACCGGGAGGAGGCCCCGGGGCAGACCCAGGACACGCTGGAGAGATTATATCTCTGGGCTGGCCTGGGAACGCCTTGGTGTTCCCCCGGATGAGCTGGAGGAGGTGGCTGGGGAGAGGCAGGTCTGGGCTTCTCTGCTTGGGCTGCTGCCCCCGCGACCTGGCCCCGGATAAGCGGAGGAAGATGGATGGATGGATGGTTAGTGAAACTAAAGAATAAAAAAATTATATCGTAATTTCTGATCATTCTCTTCCTCCATTCTCCTCTGGTTATTATTGTCGTCTCCTCTCGCTGCAGTGAAAAGCCTTGTGATCTCTCCCTGTGCCTACATGGGTTTGCTTGTGCACACCAGCTTCTTCCCAAAGTTCACAGACATGCATGTTAGGTCAGCCGGTGATATAATACTGAGGTAGACACAGTGCTTGTAGGGTTTGTAATGAAGCACTGTGTGCATGTATTTGTTAAAAGGGGACTTTGAGTAATCAGTAAGACTAGAAACAACAATAAGTAAAATCCAAGTAGATTATATCAAAAGGCTTAAAATCAAAGGTGCTTCTGTCGTCATTGTCTCTCCACTTTATTACATTCTGCAAGAGATTTGGAGACAGACTGGTTCCAGATAGTTGAAAATCATGTTAAAATGTTAATTTGTTTTCATCAAATATCAAATTATGTCCTGGTATGTAGAGCTTATTTTTCTCTCCCTTTAAAAATAAGAAAAAAAAAAAAAAAGATTTATTTACATTTGAGAAACCAAGACGGTGACTGAGGACAAAAAAAATGTTCTGTTTTGTGTTAACTATGAGTGCATGCAAGCAGTGTGAGAGAGAAATTCAACAGAACATTGAATTAGACATGCTTTCATTTTCCGTTTCTTATGAGGAACACGAGCAGTAACTGGGAGAGAAGGTCAGCGGACAAAGTGTACAAAAACACAGGCTATGAGGCGAGGCTATTTAAAATATATACGTTAAGGTAAAAACACATTTGTTTAAATGATATGCACCAATCATCTGAACGTGAACATAACTGTACCCGGCTCAGCTGGGCTACCTGGTCAGTTCTGCTGTGTGTGTTGTTGTGTAGCAGGTAGTGCTACAGTAACTGTGCGCTAAGGTCACGATGGGGTCGATCCTAGCCTGCCTCACCAACTTTCCTAATGGATTTTTCATACTTTTGAGACATCATGTGACACAAAACAATCAGCTTGTGTGTGAGTTATTGTCTCCTTTAAATAGTGTCATAACAGCTCGAATCTAAATATCATCACTAATCTGTGTTTATGAGACAGTGCCATAAAAGTAACAGACATAGCTGGTAATGCGTGACATTCAGACAAGACTAGGGCTGGGACAACGCGTCGATGTAATCGATTACGTCGACGCGTAAAATACGTCGACATAAAAAAGTTGCGTCGATGCGTTGTCACTTAAAAAAAACAAAAAAAAAACACATGGTGGCAGCTAGTAGCGGTAACATGTCGACTTAAACCATGCCCCCCGAACACACAGTTCTACAGTATGGGGATATTTGAACCGAACAGGAAGTGATTCAGTCTTTGCCGGCTTTGTAAGGTGGAAATGGCCAATCATAAAACGACCGTAAGTTTTCAACTTTTTTTACTAACGCTGGTTTTTACCCTGTAATTCATCCAGACACCCCCCACGTAGACACACACTCAGAGATAAACACCCAACCTCCGTAAATGCTAAACTCATTTAAGCTGCTTAGCAGTAACATATATCATTAGATTCATCGATGCATCCAAACATTCCTCACTAGATTCATCGATTAGGACAATAATCGTTTTGCCCAGCCCTAGTGTCAAGACCTTTTCTAGGGAACAGTCACAACAATCTTACCATCATCAAGTTTCTCCAGTTATTTAAGAGGCTTTGTTTAACATGTCACATGGCAGTATAATGTGACTGTGTTTTTGAAGTGTGGTTACTTGGATCCTTTTTTATTGCCCCCAAATCCCCATTATCCCCCCAGAGACTGCGAGCACATGGGGAAACTGCTCTCCACATTCAGTTAGGAAGAGTTAGGCCTTACATCTGGATCTATGAGAAAATACTATTAGCTTTGAGTGTTTGTGAGGCTGTGCAACAACCAACACGTTTCATCCTGAAGCAGTTACATCGGCCTTCGCATGTAACTCAATCTCCTTATTTACCCCCCCCCCCCCCCCCCCCCCCCCCCCCCCCCCCCCCCCCCCCACACATCCCCCCCCCCCCCCCCACCCATGCCCCCCCCCC
>VURO01024146.1:3754-15031 GCA_015108175.1 Pelvicachromis taeniatus | reverse complement strand
AAACAATAAAATTTTTAAGTTATCTAAGTGACTTATATATCATGTTTAACCTGAGTAGCAAAAGACGGCGGTGGGTTTGAAAAAGTCGAGAGTCCGGTGTTCTCACCGGCTATACTGAGCCTTGAACCCAGGCTAGCTATCGAGCTGGTGGGTAACAGACGTCTCCGAAAATGAGGGAGCGCTTTTGAAAATATGTGGGGTCTTGATAAACTGAGCAGATTTATTTTGTGACCAGGAAAGAATAATAAGAGTAATATTAAAACTAACTAGCCACAGCTATTGTTGAAAACTGAGCAGGGCCGCGCTATGAATTCTGGGACACAGCTTCTTCTTCTTCTGGGTTTAACGGCAGCTGGCATCCTTGTACATGCAATGCTGCCATCTTCTGTTTCGGTCTGTTATTACACTCTTAAATCCTACTACTTCCTGCGTCTTTTGGGATCTTACAAAGTTTCAAACGACGCGTCGACCATTAAATTAGTCGTCGACGATTTTGATAGTCGATGTAATCGTGACTAGTCGACTAATCGTGGCAGCCCTAAACTTACCATTACCAAAATTTCCACATTATTACGCTCTTGTCTCCCCTTTGTTACTCTACTATTACACCTTCATTCCCGAGCTGTAATAGAAAGTGCTGCGGAAAGTGTTTCCTCCAACTCTTGCAAAGTAAAAACCAACGCAATGTTTCTGTTCTCAGCACTCACCTGTTCAACTAGTTTGTCGGTCTGTGCTTCTGAAGGAAAATGCTTCTTAAATCGTTCTGCCACTCTGTCTTTAAGATCCACATTGGAACCCGCCTCACTGTTGCCTTCACCAGAGGACGGCACAGCCGGAGTTGAAGACAGGTTCTCCAAGACATCACTCAGGAAATCAGCCAATCCTCCTGAGCCAGCGAGCACCAGCCAGGGGATGGAGGTTTTCAGAGAGAGATCCATTGTCTGACAGACATTATAAATACCATGAATGAAACATTTACACAATTTGAAAATCAAGTCACAACATTTTTTTGTGATAATCAACCAACATATAAAGCAGAGACTTTACCTTCAGCATGTCTGCTTCCCCTGATATCAGCATACAAACAACAGGGATTTCAATGCTGCCACTTCCTTTAAAAAGATACAAAAATTTGTAACACGTTCCAATCTTGATAAAATGTCTTTGTCCTCCTAGGACCTGCCATCCACATATGTGGATGTCACATTTTGGGTTGTTTAAACCAAAATACAACATTTTGCTCTACAAGGGCCTGAAATCCTCTTATAAGGACATTATACTGCCACTGTTTGATCAAAATTGAAAAAGAATGTGATCATATGTGGCTCTCATTTTTCTCAGAAACAAAAATCAGGTAAAGAAAAATAAAAAATCTGGTAATTCTTTGTGTTTCCATTCATCAGGTCCCGATCAGCCCAAATAGCAAAGAGAAATTAAAAATGCATGCCATGAACGAGTCCGGGTCTTAAGAGAGTGGCACAGCAACTGACACAGATATAGAAGCAGCACCCTGTGAATTTTTTTTTTTTTACAGGGCATAGTGGTTAGCAATGTTGCATCAAAGCAAGAAGGTCCTGAGTTTGAATCCACCCTCTGATTGGGACCTTCTTGTGGGGGATTTGTATGTTCTCTCTGTGATTGCATGGGTTCTCTGTGAGTTTCCTCTCACAGTCCAAAGACATGCAGTTAGTGTGGTGAGGTTTACTGGTGATTCTAAATTGCCCAAAAGTGTGAATGTAAGTCAAATGGTTCTCTTTGTGTTAGGCCAGCCCCTGTGACAGGCTGGTGACTTTTACAGGGTGTACCTGTTACACCCTGTACAGTAACTAGGATAAGCTCATAAATGTTCTACCATTGTCAAAAAAAATCATTATAATTTTTACTATATTATTGTATTTTATAGTTTATGGTGCCATCTCTCACCTAATATGCCTGTGCGCTGCTGGGAAATGTATTCCTCCAGTCTGGCTCTGAAATCCGTCTCTCCTCCTCTGCGGCCAACACTCCCATCGTCCACCAGCAGGAAGGCCTGGTAGTTGTTGTCCAGGGCGCAGGAGTCCCGTGACATGTTTTGGACATAGTACCTTGCAGGAAAGCTTCCCTGCAAAAGAAGGAAACCAGGTATTCTAGGGTTTCTGAACTTAATATGAATTTCTACAGTGTACTATAGGCATGCAACTTTTGTGTCCTCTTGGTGTGTTTTAATAGGAGATGCAAATACTGTCTGGTCCCAAGACTATGTAGATGAAGCACATATAGTTTACCTTTACCTTATCTTGAGCACTCAAAGATTAAGTCCAAATAATCTTACCAATTTAAAATTACGGCCCATGAAATATAAATATTATATGAATTATGGGCAGCTAAAATAAAAAGACAATCAAAAAGACATATAAATTGTAACTGTCTCATGATGTCCAACTACTCCGGATATTCTTTTCACTGAGAATACCACAGACAAGGATCATTCACACAAATATGATGATGCGAACCAACCCAAAGCAGACCCAGATATGCCCACCCAGTGTCTCAGCCTATCAAGCAAAATGTGATGGTCGACAGTATCAAAGGCAAAGGTCATGTCCAACATCAACAAAACAGAGCATTCTCCTGCATCATATATCATCAAGATGTCACTGGACACTCTAAGAAGAGCAGTTTCAGTAGAGTGAGCTCTACGAAAGCCAGATTGGAATTTATACAGAATACTGTATTCATCCAAAACAGCTATCAGCTGCTTAGCCACAACATTTTCTAAAATTGTAGCAATGAATAGCAGTTTTGAAATTGGTCTATAATTGCTAAGCAGAGGAGCATCAAGCTTGGATTTTTTTTAAACATTGGGTGAATCACAGCATTCTTACAATAAACAGGGACGTGACCAGAAATCAATGAAGTATTGATAATTGTAAGCATACAGGGACTAATAGACTGAAAGACATTTTTAAACAAGGGTCCAGGTAAAATATCAACAGAGCAGGAGGATGCTTTCATCGAATCAACTAATTTGACCAGCTCAGGTAAGGACACTGGTAAAAATATTTCTAAAATAACAGGTCTAGCTTGAGTTGGGGCAGATAACAAAGACACAAAAAGAGAGATGTTGTTCCTCACATTGCTAACTTTTTCAACAAAGAAAGAAAGGAAATTTTCACAATCAACATTTGATGAAATTGGGACAGCGGGTGGAGCAGGAGCAACAATATGGACATGCAAATGAGTTTTCCTCCATAAACACTCAACTTTACAACAGGAATGCTTTAAACAGCGAATGCTGTCATTTATCCAATGTTTAAACCTAAAGTAAAAACAAGGTAAAGTGTGTGTCCTTTGGTGTGTGTGGGACCAGACACGTGCTGTGTAAAATGAAAGGAATCCATGATGCTAAGGAAACCTCTGGCAAAGAGGTCCGAGTCATCGTCAATGTGTATATTAAAATCCCTGACTATAACCAGTCTGGACAGCTTCAAGGTGGAGGATAAAAAGTCACTGGATTCCTTTAAAAACGGGCCATTTATTCGGGGTGGACGATACACTACAGCACAGTAAAACGGATCTTTGTTTCCAACTTTGACCAGCTGTAATTCAAACGATGAAAAATGCCCGACCATTACTGATTGACAGTGAAACTGGCTTCCAAACACAGCAGCGAGACCTCCTCCTCGACCGGGCATCCGAGGCTGGCTGATGAAGGAGTACCCACCTGAGCATAGTTCGATGAAGGATGAATAGTCCAGTTTTTTGGAAGAAATAAAATCATTCAACAAGAACGTTTTATTAATCGGGCATTAAAAAGCACCATGCTCAGCGAGGTAGAAGTCACATTATTAACAGAAGTGGCCCGATTTAGAGGTCATAGACGTTGCGGGTTTGATCTGCGACACTTGTAAGTTCCACTCACAGCGGGGATTGAAGGCCAATCAACTGGAGAGTCTGGATGGTCACTCCTGAGGTAGCACGGTCTCATAGGTCCAGGCCCAGCTAGTCCCCGCTTCCAGAACAGTCTAAGTTTCACCTGGACTCTTTTTCCTTTCCTCCTCCGTGATTTGCGTGGACCCAGAAAGGTATCGTTGGTGACACCTGAAGATCCAAACACCGGCAGCTGAAGATGGAAAATACCATCGCAGGAGGATGAGGTCCTCCTGCCCTCCAGTCCCATCATAGAGGATTGAAGAGATAGCAGCATCAGCCGATCATAGACTAAAGCAGCGAACACATTAGTGACAAAAAGGGAGAGCAAAAGGGAACCAAAAAAAACCCAGCGCTAGAGCAGAGCGAGACAAACAGTATGTGTATGTGTTTGGCTTTGCCGGCAGCGGCAAAGCCAAACACAGGCGCCATCATACCGGAAGTTGTGAGGTCCAAGAGTGTATTGTCTGCCATTGTCAGTAATGAGCATGTGTGGTGCACCATGAACTGAAAAGTATCTCTTTAGCTTGGGGATGACTGCTGCTACGGAGTCATGGAGAAAGCCGATCTCGACCCATTGTGAATAGGAATCTACAAGGACCTAGTATTGTTTTCCATGCCAGGTGAAAATGTTGCTGGCCACTGTCCACCATGGAAGATCTGGAACGGGGTGATGTTGTAGAGGTTCTCTCTGCTGATGCATCATGTTCTGTTGTACACTGTGCAAGAGCACTGTAATATTTTTTGACATTGCTCACCAATTTCATTATGGTCACCAGGGGCTGGTGGTCAGTTTCGACAATTGTTGCCTTTCCATAGACAAAATCTTTAAATTTCGTGGAGACAAACACCACAGCTAAGAGCTCCTTTTCTATCTGGGCATATCACGTCCCTGTGTCCTTGAGAGCACACGACACAAAGGCTACTGGTCTGCCATTTTGCAATCATACAGTGCCAAGTCTATAACATGATGCATCACATGTCAGTGTGATGTGCTGGAACCAGCACCACGCAGCCTCCTTGTGGGTCAGCTTCCTCAGAGGTGTGGCAATGTCACTAAGGTTTGGTATGCATTTCCCAAGGTAATTGACCATACCAAGGAAACGCTGTAGCACCGGCATTGCACCGACTGCTGCGGTTTTAGAGGGGTCTGCTTTTAGGCCATCCTTTGTGAAGATGTGGCCTACATATGACACTTGGTCCAGGCAAAATTTGCAATTGTTAGGGTTTAGACTGAGGTTGATCTCCCTGGCACGTGCCAGCACTTTTTCCAGGTTGATGTCATGTTCACCCACTCCATTTCCTCCGATAACGTCATTCACAATAACTGAGCATGTATAACCAGCAAACAGCTGTTCCATGGAGCGCTGAAATACCTCACTTGCACAGTTGACGCCCAAGGGCATCCATGGAAATCTGTATCGCCCAAATGGAGTGCTGAATGTGGTTAGCATTGAGGATTTCTTATAGAGGTGTATTTGCCAGAAAGAACTTTTGGCATCTAACATAGAGAACACAGTTGCCCCTGACACATGTGCTGTCACTTCTTAACATTGCGCATTGGGTGGTGGGGTCTTTTCAGCGCTGTGTTTTCAATTTCTACGCCATCAACATAAAATGTTTCATCCTGAAGTGTTAGCTCACTTACTGCTATTTTTTTGTTCACAAGCCACTTTGCAGTCTGTTTGTTTAGGTGGGCCCTGTAATGGCTGTGCGACTTAGACTTGCAGCAACTTTTGTAGTGATTCAGTTTTTTACAACTGTGACACTGTTGTCCAAATGCTGGACATTTGTCTCGCTTAGCTGCATGGCTACCTCCACAATAGGAGCAATTTGTGATGGTCTGTAGGAATGAAAGGGTTGTGCTTGCTGTTCAGAACTGGTTTTACTGCGTCGACATTGGTAATTTGTGTTGCCAGTGTCTTGCTGTTTTTTTTGTGCTGTTGTGCTGTCGTCCTGTTGTGCAGGAGGATGTTTAATTTCTCAACTCAGCAGCAGTAAGAATCTCTCTGTCTGCACCAGCTGCACAAATGGCAGGAGCATAAATGAATGAGCATTCTTGTGCTGGTGTCTGGTCCAGCAATATTAGGAGAATATAAGTCCTTGTCTTAGCTGGCTTGTCAGAGTGGGCAGTGGCGATAAAAATATCATATTCCCGTACAAAAACATGCCAGTTCTCAGCAATGTTTTCATCAAAGACTAAAGGGTTGTGATCTGGTACGAGTCAATGACTACTCCGGATATTGTTTTCACTGTGAACTTTAATCCATCCATGCACATGTACACATAATGGTCGATACCAAAAACGTACCCCCCACGAACTCTTCCAATTAGATTGGCCAACACAGGTACGGTAGCTCACAACAGACAAATGGTGCAGAGTGATCATTTAACCAGATGATCTACATAAATCAAATCTTTAAGCAAAATGTTTGTACAGTAAAAGTTAACAAGATATTTTAAATTCTTTGAGAAATGTGTAAATGTGTGAGTGTCTGTACTACCTGAGGGTTAACCAGCTGCTCTCGTTTTTCCACTACACCCCACGGGGCGATGCCCAGTGCTACCACCTTTTTGAGAGAGACCGAAGATGCCGCCGCTGCTTGATCCCTCACTGCCTGTCCAACACACCTACCAACACTTTCGCGCAGACCTGTAGTCAATATCCATGCACCTGAGTGGAACAGATTAACAATCAGTGTGAGGAAACATTAGTCACTGCTTGGATTTGGGGTCAAAGAGGAAAAAAAGAGAAGTCATTCTGATAGTGGTAAGCCCTTTTATGATTTCCTCATTCAGCTGCTTACTCTAATTGGAGTAATAAGACATGGAGGTCTTTTCTTTCCCTTTTTCCAGATTGGGTTTGAAGCCAAATGATACTTGTGTATTCTAAGCATGCCTAAAAGCCTGGTATACCAGCCTTTTCCACTGACATGTCAGTCAGACCGTTCTGTTTAAGCTAGGTTGCCATTCTTTGAGCTGCAGTGCTAAAGAAATCTTTCCTTCAACATTCAGGAGATTTATCTACTGGAATATATGTTTGAGGCATTTTTCCCGTGGGTATTATCACAGCTTTTTGGCGCGATTCACTTTATCCACACCACTTTCATTTCTTTCTAGAGAAAATGTTAGATGTTGGAAGCATTTTTATACAACAAGCATGTTAGTCCACTGGGTGGTATTGATGTTTTCTTCTTTCTTGACTTTTGTTTCAAACCTGTCAGCTCCACAATAGTAGATCAGATCACCTATTTTCTCTTGTTTCTTCTCCACTGTTCTTCTGAGATTTTCCAGAATGATGGCCAGGTCTGCGCTGACTGATGCACGCTCTTTCTTTCTTTCCTGGTCTTATAACAGGATTTTGGCCACTCCACTTGGTGTTGGTAATCTTACATATTCTTCTTCAAGGTAGGCTGCATTTGCTTGTTCCAAGTTTTCACATTATGTCAGCTGGTTACTAGGGTATTGCTGCTCATTTGCTGGGGGTTGAATGCTGTTGCTGAGTTTCATTTATGTTTTTTTGATCCTGTCAGATGAGGTCCTGGCCTTGTTTTTTTCAAACGCTTCATGCACACTTTTGTATTTTCAGGTCTGATGCGGATATAACCTTATTCCGTCAACATACACATGTTTGGAGATCTTGAATGGCAGCGTAGGTTGTTGCATGGTGATTGTCTCTCTGAGGCTACATTTTGTGATAGCTGTATTCTTCGCACTAAAACCACTATGAGAACTTTCAAGAAGGACCTGACATCATCATTTGTCAAATAGATATGTCCAGTGTTTTGAGAGGGAACTGACTGTATAGTTTAGTTATAGTTTAGTATAGTATAGTTCATATATTGTCCTTTATTGGCTTCTCTTCATTGGTTCCCTATTAAATCCAGTTGTTATGATTTGGCACTTTATAAATCAAATTTAATTTAATTGAATAGTTGGCAATCTATATAGTTTTAAAGTTTTAAAAATAACGGAAGTTTAGTTAAGAACTGTGTCTGGTGAGCAACAATAATGTACTTCAGCAAACAGCTCACACATATTCCAGACACACTGTGAACATCAAACATGACTTTGTCAGGAAGACTGTTTCAGCAGCATTAGATGTGGTGATTTTCACCTATGAGTTACATAAAGTTTTTACCTGTGCTCTGTGACGCTTTCACCAGCCCCTGCCTGAGGACCTCCCGTACCCAGGTCTTCATCTGTGTCTTGCCATTTTCACCCATGACAGAAACAACCAGGTTGGGTGCAGGAAGACCCCAATGGGTTGTCAACATGTTGTACACCAAAGAAGGATCAGTGCTCCATGACAGACGCAAGAACTAAGTTTAGAAATTTGACAGATTAAGAGGAACAAGCACATGTCAGCAATGCACAAGTAATGAAAGTAATAAAAGTAATGAACATAGGATGCATATACAAGCCTCAGTTATTTCAACCCAAATGAAAATGACATTTGATTTGTACTGATTTTGTATACTCGTATGCAGTAAATTCAGTAAAATTCAAGTACTGCCTATCACAACTCAGGGTTCGTCTGGATCTTTATTTCACTCACCTTTATAGGCACTGCTTTTTAGAACATGCAGACATATTAAAAAACTCTAAAGCAATAGAGATAAAGCATTATGAGAAAAAAAAAGAAAGCCACCCACATAGCTGTGCCTCTTGCTGGCTCCTGCAAACTGAACCTCTCCAAAGGCATCAGTTGGTTGTTCAGAGGAGTGCTGAACACTTTCCCAGTGGTTCACAATCGCAGTGCTGAAATAGTCTCCAAGAGCCACAGAGGCATGGTCATCTCTCGCAGCTCCACACTGACACAAAACACCATTACTGAGAGCGATGGAGGGATACAAACATCACTATGAGAACCTGTTTAACCCTTTAAAGCATGAATTATGACAACCTCAATCAGGATTTTATTCATGTTTAGGTATGAAAAGATGAAAAAAAATACTTAAGAAAAAGATCCTGATTGAGGTTGTCATAATTCATGCATGACAGGGTTAAATAACAACAATTACATGAAACGCGTCATACATATATAGTAACATTAAACGACCAGTGGGTGGCAAGGTATGGAGTGACATGTAAGTGTTCAATGTAGTGGTTTATGTGCAAGTATACCATCAACACTGACACAAATACAAGAAAACAGCCTTTGAATAGCTGCCCACTGTAGTGTTCAGACATGTCACATTCAAAAGGCCAAGGTGAGAGTACCTGACAAAATCTTCTACAAAGGTGCTGCACACTCTTTTCTTGATGATTTTGGGGATCCAACTCTGAAAGGAGTATAGCATTAAACTATTATTAATAGTTAGTTATTCATTATTCATTCTCTTTTTTTTTCTTTTCTTTTTTTACACACACTGCTATTGTTTCAACACATATTTGATTACTAAAGATATTTGTTACTGTGTTGATGCACTTCTCACTTAAATCTGACAACTAGCCAAAAGACTCTTGTACTTTCGTACCACTCACTTCCCTCAACACTGTTCAATATTGCATAAATGTTTTCAATCAAATTACTTAAAACGTTTTTCAAATACTTAGTTTACTTGCAACAAATAGAAAAACTGGTGGCTGTGAAAGCCATTGGAGTTATTTGTAGCTCCAGTTTTCTGTTGTTAGTTAACAGGTGTGGCCACCAGTATAGACTTATGCTGCTGAATCCCATCTGTTTCAAGGTTGGATAAGCTGTGCTTTCAGAGATGCTCTTTTGCATAACTTGTTTGTAATGAGTGGTTACTGAGCCTGGGTGGTGAAGCCACCCTTTAAAGAGTTAGTCATCAAAATGTTCAAATCTAATTCTTTCTGACTTTGGAAAGATGAGTTCTGCAAAAATTTACGCTTAATGTAAAGTAAAAATTGTCGAGACAAAAAAATGAAACGAGAGGAATTTTTTAAAAACTTTGCTGAAATTGAGAAAGACAAAATCATACTTGTGAAACTTTGTCTGCATTAAAAACAGACAAAGAAAATATATAAACATATCTGAGAACATAGCACCAACTACTGTATAGTACAGTAAAGTCACACTACATATCTTAAGCAACCACTTTATTAGGTACACCTGTTCAGGCATTCAACGAAAAACTGTAAAGCTGGCTTTAACTCCCACCAGTTAGGCAAGTTTTGCATGAACAAATGACATCACAATTGTTCATTCACGTGGACATTTGCACAGCTGTTGCATGATACGTTTTTCCAAGAAATCTGTCAGTGGGTCATTGCCGTTACTTGGAACTTCAAAGGGAGAAACGTCCAAGCATAGTTTTAACTTCCACTTTTAAAAAAAAAACAGGAAATAATAAAACAACAATAATTGTAACTGGATTTTCTGGGGGAGTTAATTTTCAGGGCTTTTTTTGTTGGTTTGTTTTATTGCCAACATGATATCACAACAACAGCTGAAAATTTTTAGAGAAAGCTGACCCACCTGGCTCTTCTTATTTTTGCAGATATGGTCTGTGTTGTTGCCTCCTCCCCTTTCTCCAGCTTCTCCTCTTCTTCCTTCTTCTGGTCCTGTGTTTTTCATGTTTCCTTGTCGTGCTCTTTGAGAAATTTGTGCAGAGGGACTAAAAGGAGTTCTTTCTGACCATTGTCCTACTATTGCAACCCTATTCCCTTCCACTGCCGTCTCTCAGTGTTTACAAAGAAAACTAGGTGCAGTCAGCACGAAGGTAAGGGTGTGGTTTCGTAGAGATAATCCCTCCTAACTTTGAAAATAGGAAGTGCCAGGCTAAATCGTGTTTAGTTTTTTTAATTTAAATTGCCTGTCCCATTCGGCATTTTAGCAATCAGAATTATTGTCTGAAAGCCAAGAAAAGTGCCCAACAGATTTATTTTCCCAAGTGGATCAGACATGACGGGGGTAGGAAAAGGAAAGACGTAGACAAGAGAAATTCAAGAAAAGAAGAGGGAAATAAAAACAGAGAGGAAGAGGGACAGTGAGAAAAGACAAAAAACCTACTGGCTCACCTGCTGGAAAAAAAAAAAAGAATAAAACAAGCAAAAAGAGAACAACACAGTAGAGAAACCACAGCAATAACCTAGATAAGCATAATTAACAGTAAATAATAAATATTGAATGCTACTGAGCAGCACACAAGACCAAGAACGCAAGATATGTTTAGAGGCGGAAGCCAAGGAAGATAGTGTGTCTGTGAACACCCCGTGTGCACACCTGTGTGCGTGAGCGCACTTGTATTCAAAAGGTTTCTCCATGTAACTATATAATATTAGGTGTGGGGAGCCATAGCCCTGTCCCCCAGGACACAAAGCAGACATGGAGGAGATCCAGGCCCCAGGCACGAGAGCCCAAGGATGACCACCGGAGGGGCAGCCGCGCTGAGAAGAGCC
>VURO01024143.1:0-11252 GCA_015108175.1 Pelvicachromis taeniatus | reverse complement strand
AGATTTGGGGAAAAAAAAAAAAAAGAAAAAGGGGGGGGGGGGGGGTGCATAAAATGGAACCCTGGAGGTGAAACTGTAAGAGGGAAGGAAAAGGGAAAAAAAACGTGGTTAGCCAAATCCCCACCGGGCCAAATAACAAAATCAAAACCTCAGCAGCAGACCATAAAGACCCAGCAGTACCTGCTGCAAAAGTGTCCGTTTCCAAGGCAAGATCGGTCATTTCATTTCATTTCCATGCAAATGGGTTGTATAACACATGCACACTCAAACTCACACAGCCACACACATTGTGAGTGAAAAAAAAAAAGAATGCTCATACATGCATGCGTCAACACATGCCCCAAAGTGCTACCAAGAAATGGTAGCAAGCGGGGAAGCAGAGTCACAGCGTGAGAGAAAGTAGTTTAGCTGATGAGCAGAAAAGCAACAAAATCAAAGTGAAATCATAAACATATACAGCTTAAAGTTTGTTTGGAAATTAGGAAAAAATATGGGTAAGTTAGATTCAACTTTACAACTTTACAATGATCTGCTACAAAACTTAACTCACACGCAGTATATGCATGTGAATGGTGTCCCGCCCACAGCACAATGTGCAAATTGTTCATTTTTTCTGACCCAGATGTTTCATTTATCTGTTCTACAGCCTTCTGAGTTACAACAACACTACCCACTGCCTGCCATAATACACCAAACTAAGATGGTTAAACTACAGAGACAGTCTCTTTAAGTTCCAGCACTTCTGTTTCTTTGTAATGACACTGGACTGAATGTGGAAATAAATACAAAACTGGACAGTTAAAATTGAATGTCTTACAATCTAAGCGCTCATTCTTACATTAAAGTAATTAGAAAACATTTGGTTGTCTTCATTTTTTATCATTTATTGTCTCACAGGTCTGACCCACTTAAAATTTATTTGAGCTGCATGCTAAAATGAGTCTTAGACCTCTGATGTATATAAAAGTGAACAAATTGAGACCAAGATCACTTGCACTTACTTGCTTTGGTAGGGGTTGAGGTTTGCAATAGGATTCACTTTTGCTGGAGAACCTGGAGTAGCGCTGTTGGCCTTCATAGGAGAAGCTTTCATGGATGAAACCTTCATGGTGTAGCCCTTACTGGGCGATGAGTTTACGGCTGAGGCCTTCATGGGAGAAGCTTTCATGGATGAAACCTTCATGGTGAAGCCCTTACTGGGCGATGAGTTTACGGCTGAGGCCTTCATGGGAGATGCTTTCATGGGTGCTTTTCCCATAAAACTTCCTCCTCTGCCTCGGGGAGCTGAAACATGAAGTGAGACACTTCAAGGAACGTTGCATATTAACAACATGATAATTTAATATTGCTGAAAGAGATCATTAACAATCTTGAAAATGGATTCACCTCAAAAGCCATTTTAAAACTGAAATGGCAAACACTGGCTGATTCAAACTTCTGAAATGTGAAGATTTGCTGATTTTCTCAGTGTTATTTTACTGTCAATTGATAGGTTTGAGACTTGGACTATTAACGTAGGTATCACGATCCTGTGAGTACCGGTGACACTACCAAACATTAGTTTCCTTTCTATTTAATACCTGCATAACTTATGTTTCTTATGTTGCAAAATTAGCTTGTTAATAGTTTTTCCATAGTTTAACTCTGTCGAAGCTCCAAACGCTGTGAGGTATTTATTACACCAACTACAATCGTAGAGCACCTGCCAGTTTGCTATTAGGCAATACAATCTGAAACACGCTGCCAAAAATTTCAGCTGGTATTCAACATTAGTGATAGTACTATCATCTGATCTGTGAGCAGCTGCCAAAATAATAAAACGCCTGAAAAAGTTAAACTCTCCCAACAGAGATCCATGCTCAGAGTTACTTCATTCCCTGTTAACATCGGTTTGTGCCAATTAATAAAAATGTTTTTCTTCTTCGGGTAAGGCTGCCAATCAATTATTCATTTCATAATTACTATATCTGTACGTGCCTTTCAGTCATAGGACAAAGAATAATTTGAATTAGTTATCAGACTATCGGACTCATGGCCAAGAAAGCAAACATACTTGCCTTAATTATGTTCATGCGCCATGACTATTTTTTAACTTTGACTGAGTCAAAGACAGAGCAGTTATTCTGAATTGGTAGGAGAGAATATGGGGGGGTTAACAATCAATGATTGCATATTTCTCATCCTGTGTAATGCTCAACAGAACATAAAATGTATCTACATCAAACACTGAATGCTAAAATTGTCAGAAAATATCAATACAAAGGCTAATGTGTAATTACTCAAGCTGAGAGCAATTCGATAGCATAATATGTAATTTATTAAATGTAATTTTGCAGTGTTGATCTTATTTCTGTCTTTGTTAGGTGCATACTGAACTCGGGCCTAATTTAACTACCTCACATAGAAATAAATCAACACAACTGTATTTTTTAAAGTTACGATTAAGTTTTCTTTGCATAAAAGAAAAAAACTCGTCAAGTTTTTTTGTTCTTCTTTGCAAGATACAACAGTTTGGACCAGCCCACAGACCCATAAGGTGCTATCTCACCTCCCACAATGAAGTAGCATGAGCCCCATCAGTATGATTCAACCCAAACACTTATCTGCTGACACAATATTTTTTTTATGCAATGGCTTCTTTTGGCAGGAATAACATGCCATATTGAGCAGCAGTATTTTTTTGGAAAGACGGGTGTGGGGGGATTTTCAGGGATAAAGCGAATCAGGTCCAGCGAGACCACTCCCTCTGATTTAAGCTCCGGTTGTAAAGCACAACAAATATGCACCTCGATGATACCCTCCTTTCTGTGTGTGTGTGTGCACCTCATGATCAAATTCCTTGGGGAAATTCACAGATTGAACAGCTATTTTCAGGCGAGGGGTAATTAACATCAATATTCATACGCACGCTATCTGGATGGAGTGTTAGGAAGAGGGAACTGGTGGCAAAAGAGAAGCTGAGGAGATGATAGGTGATGGGAATGGGGAATGGACTAAAAAAACAGAGCAAAGAGGGGGCAGAGCTTTATCAAGCATGCCCGTTTTCTGTGGTTTAGATCAATGCAGGCTTCTAATATGTATGCCAATACCATATTCGACAGCTCCTGTTGTTAAAGAGTGGACTGTGATGAGTATACACTAAGGGGGGAATATACAGTACAGGTGAAAAAGAAATTATAATAACAAAAAAAGAGAAACGTGAATGAGAAAGAATGGAAACGCGCATGTGTGTGTTCATCAGAGTGAGGGCAAGAGGGAAAGAGTTATGTGTGTGGGGGGGGGAAGAAACCTACAGAGAATGGTTAGTGATGAATAATGAATATTATTTTAACCGCACATTAGTGAGTGCAGATATCTTTTTGAAATTTAAATATCATCTACGAAGCAGTTTGAGAAGACTCTATTTCAAGAGATAGCTGAAGTATGAATATTTAAATGGGAACACAGAACTACCTGTGACAACTGTGTCGTGGCCTCTGACTTCACACCTACTGCTGCTTTTTTGGGTTTTTTTAATGCCTTTTTAGAATATTAAAACTAAGGCTCACTATTGTTGTTCTGTTAAATTGAGAGAGGACTGCGAACCTAAAAGGTGCTCTCAAACAACTAGACGCTCAAAACATTTAAAATAAATGCCACAAAATCTTCAAAAGGAAAAGTCTTTCTAACAGCCTCCTCCTACTCCAAAGGTGTCAAAGGTCAGGAGTCTCTGCAGAGCACAATGCCTACAGCAGCTTTCCATTCAGCCAATTACTGTACGCTTCCTCCAGTTTCTCACTCCTCTGTCCTCTGATTTTAGAACTGATCTTAGGTCTGCATCATCGAACGTGTTCCAGTTCTTAAACGGATCACATGTGTATTAAGTTTTTGTATGTCCTATAAAAGCTGCACAGTGAATTATTGTTTGGCCCAACCGTTAATAAACTTCACTGCGACATCCTTTTCTATTGTTTTAGTAATGGGTTTTGTTTTATAATGCGCTAATGCAGTGGTGTCAAATGTAAGGTCTGGGGGCCAGAATTGTCCCCACCAAAGGTGTCCTCTATCAACTAAAGAAATTTTTTCTTCTTTTTTTTTCAGTGGCTCTACAGTAAAGACATTTTCTGAGAATTAAGAAAAACTTCAGATTTTCTAATTACAGGACAGTCTGGCCAAGGAGCTACAAGAACCTTTTCTGTAATTTTATCATGTAGTTTCATTGGTCCAACCCACTTGTGTTCAAAGTGTAATGTAGCCCAATGTGGCCCATAATGTAAAATGAGTTTGACATTCCTGCTCTAATGTATGAATTTATCTCCATAAAGCATCAGAGCAGCAGTCGTAGAGTTTCAGTTAATACCTCTAAAATGTTTATTTTAACATTTCTTAACCATAAGTCTACATGGCTACGAGTTAAAGAGGTTGTGCTGTTTGGTAAATACATATTCTACATCTTTTTGTCTCTTCGTTGCGTCTTAGGTCTCTCTTCCAATAGGATCCCTGCTGCACGGAACTACAGTACAAGAAAGAGACATAATTGAAAGAAGTAATGAGCCAAGTTAGCCAAATGGAGGCACCCAGGGAGTCAGTGTGTTGCTCAAAGATTGGGACGTCTGCACAGAGGTTTGAATCAAAACCCTCGAATACAACAACAGCCCCCTGAGTCATTACATAACCCAAAGCTCAATGAAAATGCTTGATTTGTGGTATTTAGCAGTCTTGGAAAAGCTAAAAAATTTATCGACTTAGTAAGAATGCAATTTAGAAAAATAATGGAACAATCAATCACTAAGTCGCATTCAGAAGGAGAAAAGGCTCGAGACTTCATGCACAAGACCCCTTCATCAGCGGAACAATTAAGCACAGGAGAAGTTTTCGTCTATCAGGTTGGATCTCTGAAGCAACACAGATCAAAGGATGTAATGAGGAAAGGAGTCTGATGAACAAGTTAATGCGGAGCCTCTTCTTTGCTGAGTCAAATTAGTTGACTTCTCTCTCAGCCCCACCCCCCGGCGCCAATTCTCCGTGTGCATCGCTACAAGAGGATTCAGCCATGAACTGGAGGAGCCACCGGCCCACACAAGCTCCCTCAGTCACAACACGAGCGCACAGACACACACCTACACATGCACAAACACACGCAATATACTAAGCACTCATTATCCACCCACATGCCTACATTCTCCACTGAGGAGGACTATCGGGTATGTTTCTGCCACATAACAAAATCAATGTCGATGCTAAGCGTAGTTGGTGGTGGTATAAAACAACTGAGTGAAACAAAGGCTAAGCTAATAAAAGCAGATCCAATAAAACGCAGACTACTTTAGGCATGATACATGGCAACAGCTACTGTGGCAGGAAAGCGAATATCATTTGGGGCTCCTAAAATGTTACAAAACTCTGGTTGGTGCTAAAATAGAGGAAGAAGTGAGTTATGGACTCCCCCGGTGGCCAGTGGGCAACAAGATAGTTTGCCGCTCTGATGGCTGAGCTGTAAATATGATTTAAGTACCCAACGTGTTATGAAAAAAGGTGCTTAGACTAAAGCGGCTACAGTCTACCATTCATTTAGCGTTTCCTGTGGCTACCACAGTGTGCCTTATGATCCTGCTTTATCTCGTTCTTAACCCACCCCCAAACTACAGCCTTTGAACACTGAACTGCTATGAATATCAAAGGGATGGACATCAGGATGTACTGTTTGGTTAGCAATGTCTTTCCAAGTCTCTGTTCTCCACCAAATTATAGCTGCAGTTTGGGGTGAAAACAGTGAGAAGACTGCAAATCAACTGTCAGCAGCATTTGCTTAAAGGGTGCTTGGCTCCCTCTGTTGGCAAGATTAGGTTTTATTAAAAAATAATATTCTAATTGTCCCTGAAATAACTGGACCAAACATGTTTAAGCTAAAACAACAACCCTCCTTGGTTCCCTATTAATATTATACAGACATGATTAGGTGCTCTATACCACTACAATACATGACTTGTAGATGACAAAAATTATTTTTAGTTCATTAAAGATTTTGTGGTAAGTACGGCTAAATAAGGACTTGTTTAAATCAGTGAGGTAATTAAATACTGTAATCTGCTAAGCAAGTAATGATATCCATAATGCGAAAGCAGGAAAACCTCAGGGTTTGGCACACTTTGACACCACCTAAATATATAATGTTAGAGACCAAGCACAATACCTCTTATGGCAGTGGCCTCCTCCAGCCAACAATACACCCTACTGCTTGGCACTGACACTGGGAACACTGGAAAGGGCCTAAGGCATTAACCGATCATGTTGAGCAATTGCTGGATTCACCAGAACAAGCCCAAACCACAAAGGCCCTAAACCACAGCCCACCGGTGTCCTGCCAAACACCACAGGACACCAGAGCTTTTTACATAGCATGATGGGATCATACACTATATATAGCAGGCCATCTTAATGTTGTGGCTGGATAGATCATGTTTTTCGGCCTTACTATTAATAGCTTCATCCTGATCATTCTGAAAGAAAAGCTTTTACTGCTGTTGTTTCCTGAATGTTCGAGCAGTACTCACAAAATTCAGAGTAACATTGAGGGAAGAAATTGATAACGAATAGCGATACAGTTAAACATGGTTGTGCAGTACAGTGCAAAAGCATTGAGTCACTTCTCATTTCTTTATATTCTGCTAGAAAAATGAGACATAGCTGCAGCAACGTTTTTGAAAGATGTTGCAAACTCCGTTAATTCTGTTTTGTTTTTTTTAGAGCTAACAGAGAGAGTTCTCACATCTTTTAAAACGTGTTAAGGCAAGTTTTCTCATAATTTCTTTAAGAAGTCTTCAGGAATAGTTCTCCAGGCTTCTTGAAGGAACATTCAAAGGACTCCTTTGGATGTTGGCTGCCTTTTGTTGTGTTCTCTGTAAAGATGATCTCACACTGTTTCAATAATGTTAAGGTCTGAGCTGGGAGGCCAGATCATGACTGGTGGTGTTTCTTTATGTGTTTTCCTATCCATACCTATTCCTATGGTGGTATTCACTATGTCTTTACTACACTAGCTGTGTGTTTAGGATCATTGTCATGCTGAAAAATTTCCAATAGCATGAGTTCCACATTCCAAAAACCCTGACAGAGCCTGCACTGTGTTTTACAGATGGCTGTAGACACTCACTGCTGTACCACTCTTCTGACCTTCTCCATAAATATTGATGACTTGAACCAAAAATGTCCAGTTTGTATTCTATACGATTTGTTGGCATTGATTTTCAGTCCAGTTCTTATTTAATTACCTCAGCCTATTTTCCCTGTTTACCTTCCTTAAGAATGGCTTCTTGACAGCAACCCTTCCACTGAGACCATTTCTGATGAGGCTTCAGTGAACAGTAAATGGATCAGCTGAAGGGCCAGATGCAGCTCTCGGATCCTGTGTCAGGTCTTTGTTGGATTTTTTATTTTTTTATTTCTTAAGGACATGACTTTCAGATGCTGTTCACCTGCTGTAGATATTCTTTTAGTCGTGCTGCTTTTTCTTTTGTCCAACACTTGTCCAGTTTTGTTACATGTTTTTAAGGACACCACACTGAGATATGCCAGTAGATATTTAGAAATCACCTACTGATACGAAAATAGCACTTTATGCATCTCAAACTTTGGCATTTTTTAAGATTCAACAAAAATACTAATTAAAACTGTGTCTTTGCTAAGGTGCCTGTCATGTGCAGACGCAAAACTGGTTCATATATTGAGCTAAGTTGCTGTTTTATGCTTGAATGATTGATTGGTCTGTGTAAGTGCCTCAAAAAAATGCCATTCCTCTGAAAATGGTCAGGCACAAGGATTGACTAAAAAATTAGTGAAAATGCACGCAACACCCAAAGGAAAAAAAAAACACGAGAACTATTTCTCAACACCACTTTAAAAACCTAAAAGAAAATCTGGCTGCTTGGAGGCAAAATATGAAGAGATGGGGGGTTTCTCAAAGCTTTTGCACAGTGCTGCATATCATATAATTAATGGTACATATTGTAAATTAATAAGTACGGACACTTTTTTCTTCAGGTTCTCAAAAGGTATTGTTTTGCATTATAAGCAATTTATTCTGATATAGTGAGATATAAATTAGTTCTGATATCAACACCATGAAAATGTGGTTCTGCCATGCAAGTGACTAAATAACAAGCAGGAAATGGCAGCAGTATTATCTTATATTACCATATATATTTCATGGATTTGTATATTTCATATACAAAGTGTTTGACAACACACTCACTGCTGTTGTTCCTATAGGAGGGTCCAGGCGCTGCAGCAGACGGAGGGGAGTCTGGAACAGAGGTACTTGATGACACCTTTTGTGGAGATGATGTCTTACCTAAAAGTGGAACAAACACCATGAGGGTCCTCCAGAGGCTGTTTATTACAGTTTCTTACCTTCATCCATGCACACTTTAGAAGTACTGTACCATTATAAGGAGTGGGATGTCCAATCTTCCCTCCAGTCTCCTCTGCTGTCTTCAATATCTCCATGTCCATAACAAAAACCACACGCCTGGAACAAAAAGAAAAAGAACAAAGTGAAAATTACACCAAACGGGAAAACATGAGTTAACAAAAGAAGAAAGGAAATAAAGAGTCAACATATACCTGCCATCGGAGACAGTGTTGTTGATGATCTCTTTCAACAAACACACACAGTTTGGTACCAGGAGCTTCTCTTCAGGTAGATGGTTTAACTGGGTGGCAAGCAGGCAAGCTAGACACACAAATACAGAGAAACTTTCATATATCATTTATAGAACAAGAAAAATCACAGTTTAACTGGTTATAGCTCAGTATCTAAGACCAGCACATTATCTTTGACTTTTATTTCCGAATTTAAAAGTTGTTAGGTTTTTTTTCCACTACTGAAAGACACTCACAAGTCAGATAGTACTGGCCATCACTCATGATAAGTCGGAACCTGGGTGGGCTTGAGGCATCACTGATCTCACGGACGTCCTGACAAACAGAGAGGGAAGTAAAGTCTTCAAAATCAAAACAACAAAAGGTACCAAGATATATTAATAGAAATCATTAAATCCCTCTGTTTACACACGACAGTAAAGAAGCAATAAAATCAATTATAACAAGCAGACATTTATTTACACAGCCCTTTCCCTCGAACATCTCCACAGAGATAGCAGATGAGTCAGGACCTAAGGATGCCACTGCCTCATCTGCAAGCTTTGAGTGGTAAAGAAGAGAAATGTTTAACTAGCTAGCCTAGCTCAGAAGTTCTCAAACGTTTTAATCACAAAACAGGTACAATGGACAACTAAGTTTGATGTGTGTTTGTTTAACACAGTACATGTATAACACAGACTGATGAAAAAAATGCATTTTGTCTGCATGTGCTGTTTTAGTGAGTAGGAGAGGTGAGAGGAAGAGAGAACAGGAGACAGCAGGGGACAGATGAGATGCTAAAAGAGCTGCTGTAGCGGTGATGAAGAGGAGATTACCATATGAGACAGAGTTAATAAAATGAGCCTGTCATACTAAGAAATCAGAAGATGAAATGCGAGCTCATTCATTATACAAATTTAACAAAGAAGTGACAAAATACTATTTTTATTCAACTTTTGTGCTTGAGTGATACATAACGTTGTACAGCAAAAAGAAAAATATCAGCAGTCTAAAAATAGAAGGAAATTATTCAGTTTCCAGATAGTATTGTAATTATAACTCATATATACTCATATATACTCTGTACTTATGATATAATAGCGCCTTCTATGCATATCATGTAATTTGAAATACAAGTGGGTTTCAATAGTGCCACTCACCAGCAGCTGCAGCACGGGCTTGTCCACATCTAAGCCTTTGCAGAGCGCCTAGATATCAAAAATAACACACATGGACTCGTTAGTTGCTACTGCCTGTTCCTCCTCATTACATATTACAGTGTTGCTAAGGAAAAGTTACAGTGTAACAACCACTGGACAAACTGCCATCTATTCTGTTGCTCATCTGAAGGGTGATAAACACTTTCTCTGGACATCAAACATTATCGAAAATCTGTAAAATGAGGTAAAATGTCATTATAACCCCAAAATAGATTGTTCTGCTGACACACCCTAATTGTGTTTGCTCTTCAACACAAATATTGCTCTCAGGGCTTTTTTTAATCAACCAGTGACAAGTTGTTTTTTTTGTTTTTTTTAACTGATCTGGTAACGCTACAGTTGATGAACAATTAAAAAGGTAAACAATATTAGCTCACAGTGCTAGCAGCCTGAAGTTACATCACACCACAATCAAGCTTTAGACACGGAGTCAAATAGAAAACAGCAGCTCCGTCAGTTTAAGGTTTATGCTTACTTCAACCGCCCCTTTTGTGAGAGGTACACTCATGTCTCTCGTGTGACGTTTATTTCAAAGCCTGCAGAGTTCAGCTATTCTGGTGCGTAGCTCCAAAAAAAGCCATGACACTTATCGCGATAGGAGAGAGGTAAACGATACTTGCCGAGACGTGGAAAGACCGGAAGTGTCATATTTACGCCTTCAAAGTAAACGGTATGCTATGCTAGACTACTGGATGACATTTGCTACTTTGCCAATCTGTTACATTACATTAATTTGACAGTTTCGATCGTCAGCTACTGCACTGGTTTAAAACCTAAACATACTGTATGTTACATATGTAACATTTGTAGCAGTTACCCAAATTGTATTTATATAATAATGCATGATAACTATGCAACATCTCCTTTACTAAATACCAGAGGTGGGACCAAGTCACTGTTTTGCAAGTCTCAAGTAAGTCTCGAGTCTTTATCCTCAAGTCAGAGTCAAGTCTCAAGTAAAAGTCAGGCAAGTCAGAGTCAAGTACCAAGCCAAGACGGACAACCCTCAAGTCAGTCCCAAGTCCGAAACTGTTACGTTCAAGTCCTTTCAAGTCTTTTTTTTTAAAACAATGTTGCAGTTATATTTTAAATGTAAACAATAGACATGTCAATTAGAGTTATTCATGAATTGCATTTGACTTTAAGTTGTTCCTACTAATCCTAAATAAATATTAACACTTAAACACTCATAGTTTTCAGACAATAAAAAAATATATAAAAATTATTTATTAAAACACTTTTCTCAAAACTCTCTAATAAGCAATGTTTGGCATCCCTGTTAAGAATAACTGGCATTTGCAAATAAACAACAGCTAATAATATAAGATCGAAGTATTTTATGTGATGTATTGACATAAATGACAGAAGAAAAAAAGGTCACGTATAGCAGGACTACTCAATTACACACTAAGG
>VURO01024142.1:0-20652 GCA_015108175.1 Pelvicachromis taeniatus | reverse complement strand
CCCCCCAGAGACCAAAAAAAAAAAAAAAAAAAAAAAAGCCAGCTAAAAGAAAGAGTGTAATAAACTTAAGACATGCTCATATTTTCTGGCATTGTGTCACGAGTGGCGCTTGATTTCACAGAACTTCTCTGTTGAGTGAACAATGTGTGGTGTTGGAGAAGCTGTTCTTTGCTCTTGCCTAACACCTGAAGCAGGGTGACAGCAGGGCTGGAGCTGCAGATAAAAGCTGCTATGCTGAAAGCTTGTTGATAATGAGAGCAGCGACCATGAACCAGCAAGCTGTGACTATAGTGTTGACAGGTCGTCCAACAGGCATAGTTCACACTTGCAAACTCCCACAAACTCTGCATTTGTGGAGCATGAACAGGATGTGAGCATTTTTACTTTGCATGTGAACTGCTAGGTTGTTTTTTTTTTATTTTAACACCACAAGTTTAAAAAAATAAAAATAAATAATTATGCACACAAGAAGCCCAAACTAACAAGGACTTCTTGTATTGCTGCAGATCGCATTTAACAGCTGTGCGAAGGGTTAAAACTGATAGTGGAATCCTTATCGGTTGCTTTTGCTGATCCAGCGAGAGTTTGCTGAGTTCCAGCAGAAAGTGAAGCCAGATTTCAACTCAACCGAAACAGACGATCTGACGGCATGAGAGGAAGTCACATTTCTCTGGCACTTGTTCACTGCAAACACTGTAGGCTCTCAGTTCAGTGGCCATTCTGCCTCCATTTGTGTCACATCATATGTGGGCCAGTGCCGATGAAAGTGACAGTATATCCTCTCTGTAAAGCAGCCGCTGGTAGACAGGATGGGACACATGCAGATGCAGTTCAGTTTTAGCTCAGGCATGCAATTTTAAGCAAACACAGACAATTCTGAATATAGTAGCTGAGCACTGTCAACATTTCCAGTTCTGTATAATACACATCTACAAGCAGCTCATTAAATTAGCTATATTTGAATAAGGCAGTACATATGAATGTGAAAAGACGAATGCCGTATATAAAAAACTGACTGCAAGCCTCTGTTATTTATATCTTAAATATTAAATCTATCTCAGTTGCAAAGGGAAAAAAACAGAATATTCACATTTGTTTCTGACGGTGCATTAAAGGCCTGGTTTGGCTTGCGTTTGCTTCACATTTGTCTTATCTCCCAGGTGTACAGTGCAATGGTGTTCCAAATGGGTCAGCTGAAGATGAATATTGGGAACCCATTAAAGTTAGTGCACCGTTCAGCTTTTCACCGAGTTGAAAAGGGAGATAAGTATACACTCATCCTGCTGGGACCTCTTGTTCGGTGTGTTTCGTGGAAATATAAAGCAGTTTTCCCAAACAGTAACAACGTGTCTTTTACATTAATGATCTATACAGTGTCCGCGACCCTGGATTGGATAAGGAGAAGAGAACGGGTGGATGGATCTACACAGCGTTTCTAACGGAGAATTCTCCTGCCAGGAAAACAAAAAACATTCCTTCTTTGTTCACTCTGATGCCAAAAGTCATCAAATTTAGCATTTTTTTGAGTTGGATCTTAACTGTTGTTTCTCATAAAATTGGGCATGATGCATGATGTTGGAACAATTCATTATAAAGTCAGTCCAAGGATACTTTGCAATGCAAATGCAACTTCATCCTAATGCAGGATTTATAGTCCCCCAGAGAGTGTAATTGTGGGAATGCACAACCATGAGCAAGAATAATGGCTGCACATACTTTTTACACTGTCCCCTGGTGACAGTACATAGCTAAGACATCTAGAAAAGACTTTGCACATCTTTGTGTAGCCTTGATATGTGCAAGTTGGCAAACCAGCTGATTAAACCGGATTAAACTGTGATTCCTTGGATTCTGCAGCTCCCTACGTCTCCAAGCTGTCTCTTTTAGAATGAATAGTGCATATTGCATATGTCATATTTCAGTGCAGTTTAAGGACACACGGAAAAGTGGGTACTGAGCAAGGACCGGATATGACTGAAAAAACGAGTGGCAAGTAAACTAAACGCTAAAATCAGACATTTGCAACTAGAAGAGTCAAACTCTGCTGCCCAAAGAATGCATGCTTAAGGCATTTCTGCACTGACTGCACTTTACAGACCTGGAAGCCACTGCCATCTTTTATTTACAGTCTATGGACTCATTATAACTGTTAAAAACTCTGGCAAAGGGATATTATGAGTTCCCTCTGCTTAGTCACATAGACAAAACATTTGTACCGAAATCAGCGCTTTGGGTTCGGTATAAGTTTAGTAGCAAAGAGAAATGTGATTTAAAACTATTTGGTACTACAGGAGGGGAACAGCTTATTCAAATAATGAACTGCTCTACAACAAGAAATAAATAATGGTGCGTGTAGAAAGTGTGAACGTTAAAAAAGCACCAATGAAAGCAGAATGTGAAGCAACCAACACAAAGTAGGTCAGCAGCTTTCCAAAACTATCAGCAACTATAACATATAAGAGTAATGTAGTAATGTAAGTTTTATGACTGACAAAAGATGACTGTATGTACTTGAACAGAACGTACTTATCATATATTGTATAAACATTATTACATCATTCCCTTTTACTTTCAACATTCTGAGTTAGTCTTCTCTGACTAATTGGAAAAGAAAAGGTGGCGCCCCGGTGCCCTGTAGGAACCAGCAGCCAGAAAGCTGGCGATATTCACTTCGATGCTATCCAAGAATCTCCACACAGCACTGACTGCATTAAAGCATAAAGAGCATGGCCCGAGGCAGCAGATTTCTGAGGATAATATCCAGTGGTCAAAAGAACAACTGAAAATTAGCTTCCAACAACTTCAGGGGGAACTCGGTGTAGATGTTTAGTGGAAGCTGATGTTTGCAGCAGTACTGCTGCCTTTGAATCATGATAATTGTTCCCTAAGTAGTTTCAGTTGCCTAAACACAACCAAACCCCAGTCATAAAGGTGGCGGGTCTGGTTTCTGTGACAGTCATGTTTGGGTAGGCACTGATAAAAAACAGACTGGGTGCTAGATCATAAGTTCTTTTGGAAAGACAGTGATAAATCAGTTAGGGAGGAGGCGCCACGTATGCTAAAGATTTACTTCTAGTGTAGTTTCTAATCGCTCAGTGAAAATCCTATTGCAAATTCAGAAAATAACACGTAGAGACGAATGCAGAAGAATTGCTTGCCCGATGATAAGCCAAATCACTAAATACGACCACGCCTTGCCAAGAATAATTCATTCTCCCAGAAACTTCTCAGGATCATTTCAGAGAAGCGATCAGATTAAATGAGAGACATACATTAAAATAGGAGGGTTTGAAAAGCAAGAATAATGGACTGACAGTGTCATGATTGTGTATGTGATCAAAGACATAAACAAACAGACTGATTGGAACAGTCAGACCAGTTATTCCTGTAGCACAGCAGCAAGGGGGGATAACTCAATATACACGGAAACAAGGCAATGGTCTGTGTAAGTAACATTAGGAGCTAATCGGAAACAAGCCCCCTCTAATTAGCCATTACCAAAATAACAGACTGAGGTCATAGTTATTGCTTTCCCTTATGGGGAACACTGGTCTGGGTTTGACTCGACGCCTGCTGAAATGAAGTATTTTTAGACTTTTACTTTTAACACATGCCCACATAATCAAGTGATTGTTGTAGTTTTCTCTGATGTTACTCTCACGAGAGTTTCATAAATGCACATTAAATAGGTAATTTAAGGTTTTTATTGATCCATTCTTCAAAGATGCTGACACTGTTTGGATTTTCTGTTGATTAAAAAAAATCTCCAAGGACCTATTTTCTCCATCAACATGTTGTATGATTGACATAATCTCGCATGAACGTGGAATTTCTCAGCAAAAGTTACAGCAGCTTCCTGTTAAATGAACCGATGCCACATATTTTAATTCACCGATCACCGATGATTGCATCCAAATGTGGTGGAACTGTTTGCTAATGTCCAATAACTGCTAATCAAATCTGATCAAATTACAAAATGGATTCCCGATTTGTGTTTCTGATAGTGTATCTCAATAAAAATGTTTTATTTTTTTTGAATAATTCAGTCAAGAAGATTTTTGTTTGCCCAATAAATCCTATCTGTACAAAATAAAGATTGTAAAGATTGAAAAGATTTTCTTCTACCAGACAGCTACAGCATATGGACTTATAACTAAATATGATGAATTCTAATCAGTGATTACCTTAAATTAGTCTCCTCAGATGGGGAATGTGTTAATTTAGCAAAGAAAGGGCTTGATTGCAGGAGTTGCGCACACACACCTCTCACTGTCCTACTTCAGATGCCTGAGAGGCAAATACCTCAACTCCATTTGGTCCAGAGGAGTCTTTGCCTGCCAACACTTCTGCTGCAGCTTTACCTGGCCAGATCAGATGGGAATGGAGATAGTGTCTCTGCGTATATTCTTTGGAGCAGTGTGAAAACAAACACACCTCCAGTCCACAGCTGAAGACAGCCTTCTTGTAAATACTGTCCAAAGGGGGAAAAAAAGAACCCACTCTTTTATTTGGCTATTTTAGATGCCGGTTGTTCTGCAAGATAAATCTCACAAAGGAGCAGTGTGTGGGCCGGTCCCGAAATAACATGCCGTCTCTTTGGTTTAAAAATATTGTGTGAAAAAATATGTTTGTTCGGTTTTTCTTGCACAAAATGCAAGTATCCTATTAAGCATTTCAGCATCTGACCTACTTGGTACACACAAATGAGACAGACTTGAATTCTGTATTTTGCAGGAAAAAAAATCTAAAAATATTAACCTTGAGGCTGTCCAGCTTTGTGGCTCTATAAAGGCAGGGCATCTATTTTGGCTGATGTAATAAGATAGTGTAGAATAAATGTGTTCATACGCAAACGCAGTGAAATGACAAATAATAGTAATGCTGCAAAAATAACACAAATTGCACACATGAATGGGAACGCAAACTCATTGAAAATTAAACACGGCTAAAAGGAAGACGATGCAAATTTTTGCTCTCTGAAGCCTCTTTGTAAAATACTGTTGGTCATCTTAGAGTTAAAGGCACAGTTAGTCATTTTTTTGGTTATTTAATAGAAAAACAGCATTTGGTACTTCAGAATATAGACTGATTTGTGTGTAATTATGTCTTCCATTATACTGATGCGTTCTTATAAACTTAGAATCGAATACACAGGAGCAGATGCTGATTTGTGAAAGTCACCATCATCTAAATAAAACGTCATCCTCTTTCCCCTCACCTGCAGTTGCATTTCCTAAACTGAAGTCAGTGCTCTAAGACGTGAAAACATGCATAAACATGCTCATTTATTCCCCACATTAACGTAATTATTTTCAGCAGATTAGACGTGCGACCCTTGTTTCTCTTTGCATGCCAGCTAATGTTTGACTCAAGTCAAACTTTCCCTCTCATAAATAGTTTGATTACTTTGTCACAGGATACCAGATATCCACTAATCTGGATATCTAACATCCGCTAACACCAGCTCGCAGCAGCTAACACTGGCAAGCAGCAGCTAACACTCGCTAACACTCGCAGCTAACACTCGCTAATAGCAGCTAAAAGAAGCTAACAGCAACTAATAGTGGCAAAAACAACAATGCCTATTGACAAAATAGTTCATTATATCCTCAACAACTCCAGACAGACTGTCACCAGACAGAAGGAGCTTCACACTGACTCATTAATTTGAAATGAACTCTTTTCTCAAAGTTTTACAGCCTTCCCAGAGTAAACGGATCAGGACACCTCTAACTTGGTATACTGAGCTGAATGACAGCCTGCACTTAGCATAAATGAACAGAGGCCAGAGCGTTTCAGGTGACTTTGGGTATAAATTTAATTGACATATTTAAAATATTTTATATGTCAAAATATTTAATTGACATATATTCATTATTGAATATGTAAGATTTCACTATACCGGTAAGCCTGGTGCTGGTCTTAGACAAACTGAGCGGGAGGTCAGCGCAGCCATATCTTAACATCGGGAGAAAACACAGAGGTGTAGAATTTAAAGACACCTCAGTGCCCTATAATAAATTTGAGTTAATATATTTATAGTAATTTTCACTAAATACGATTTTCACACTTTTTGTTTTTTTTAAGTTAATCCAGACTTGAATTTTGCTGTTTACTGCGACGACTCATTAGCTACTATGTCATTCATAATTCAAACTCCTAAAATGTCTGTTTTTACAGGGGCTCACACACGCTGATGATCAAATAATCAAGAGTATTTGATTAGCAACACCTAGCTGCTACTTACCTTCTTAATTCCTATGAAAATAGTAAAGATTTGGCATTTGGCTTAATTTTTGCAAAATAAATAACAGTGCAATATTTCATATAGTTTTATTAATTTGAGGTTGTATTTAAATATTTAGACAACCTCGAAAGGAACAAATCTTTTTTTTCATTATGTCTGGCTGTAAAACCTTAGAAATTAAATTTGTATAAGTGTAATTTCATTTTCACTTGGCTTCTTTTTATACGACCTGTGATGTGAACACATTGAAAAGTGGAAGTGACGTATGGAAGTAAGTTTGAGACACAATACATCCAGTCGGCATTCCTGTTTAGGATATGTGATGACTAGAGTATTCTTTTCTATTCTAAAGTAACTTTAAAATAGCAACATCTCACAGTATTGCATGAGTTTTGAGTACATCCACCATAGTATTGAAGAATTCTTCATAAGCTGGCAATACAAACCTGCCAGTACTTCACTGTAATTTAACAGAAGTGTCTGCTCTGTAGTATGGGTTGGACTATTTTAGTCAATATACTACAAAACACTGACATTTAACCTTCTGTTTTTATTTACGCTTTTACGCCAATCATTTCTGTATAGTGTAAAAATCTATTAAAAGACTTTTGGAATGGGCTTGAAATTGTCAGGACTTCACAGCGAGCATCATCTCTGCATTATTGTTAAAATTGCAGCATTATTTGAAGGCACTAAATTCTAGGCAACTTCGTGTAGCTATTTAATAATCCATATCTTTTTTTATTGATGACACACAATAATAATAATAATATACCACAGATAAAAAAAAAAGAATGCAGACTTGATTTTCATTACAATGGGTTACTCAACAAAATCACATAAGCTAAAAAAACGGTCAAAACCAATTGACATTGCACCTTAACATTGAAAAACACGGCTTTGCCCTTTTTCTAGAGGTTTGATTCACGGGGCAACTCTCGAGTTAAGTTTTTCTGTTAGTGTAAACTTACTATGCTTACTGAAACAGCTGCTGCTGCTGCTGCTGGCATTCATGGGAGGTCACTTGTTTCAACCGCACTAATAGCTTAGCTCGCCATGATGCAGCTTTTGAGTATTTCAATACAAGCATAAAAGAGATCATTTACCTTTGGCAGAAAGTTCTTCTTTTATGTGCTCAGTCTTCCAAATATCCAACTCGGAGACAAACGGTTTTGTTTGCAAAGCATTTGAAAAATAATCAATAGCACTCAACATGAGCAATTTTTCAGTGGAACTGCTTTCTATCAAAAAAAAAAAAATTGTTGGTATAGTTGCTTTGAAAAGTGTTGGCAGTGTGTTCTATGGGTTATCTGGAACAACTGTGCCATTATTTCAGTGAAGCTTTATATTAAAGAAGGAGGCATAAATTTCAGGATCTCAAAACCATTACACACACAGCCCCAAACTGTTTACATGACCGATACATCTCCAGGTGAGTAAGAAAGGATATAAATATATATATTTTTTAGATATTTTGTCATTTCTGCAAACCCATCCTTTAAGAAATCCAGCACAGACAAATAACAGACTCCAGAACCCGCAGAACTTTTACCGTTATTAAAAAACTTGTGTGTTGACAGGTAAGAATAAAGAGGGAGAGGGTGGCTGTGCGGTGTTATCCTGATCAATCAGGGTTATATGATGAGACAAGTTGAATGCTGAGCTCAGCTGAAGCAGAGCTAACATTACTCACAAGAATCACAAGTCCGTCGGGACATCATTAGTAAATTTGAGAAAGGCAGCTTGAATCTCTGTGATGGTTCTTATTAGAACCAGACCTGCTTTTTAAATGATGTGCGCAGACACTTTTTTCATTACGCTTTAATATATATGACACCTTTTGAACACTCTTCAGTGCTTTTGTTTTCAAAGTCAAAATTATGAGCATGTAATGAGCTTGATAATGATCAGCCAGGAAAGTCTTTTCTGTGTGCTTGAAATTGAAGTTCCATCTGACTTCTTTTTGTTTTAATCACACTGATATAAACACATTTATATTTATGATCTTGTGAACTTACTTCACAGGGCGTGTTTTTAATCTATAATTAAATATGTTCCATATGTAAAATCTTTCACGATCAGTATCTCAACCGTTTGCCTTTTCACGCACAGCCATGATGTGCCCTGATGCCCTCCAGGTCAAATGTTGACTCTGCAGCAGGTCCAAATCAGTCATCTTCAAGGAATACTAAATAAAGCGTTGCGCTGTAATCCTTTTATGCCACATATAATAAAACTGTGAGACTGCACACACAGTCTTCACACCAGATGGGGCTTAAGTGGCTCGCAAATCCTGCCACTTTTATCTGGACGCTCTCCAGTGTAGCTTTAAGTTAGTCCATGATGTCATGCTTCTCAGTGATGTGGCCAGACATGTGATTGTGTTATGAAGAACTATGCTAGGAACACAGTGAAACCACAGATAAAAGGTATTGCTTTGTCATTAAATAAGTTTTTCCAACTCTCCATTTTTTCTTACAAATTGGCTTAAGTTTACCCGTTTGATCTGTGAGTACTGTGGCGAAAAACAACTCGATGACTTCTGAAACATTTAATGGTTGTGGCCTGCGTAATAGAGAAACAAATCCCAGAACTTCCACATCATGATTTAGAAATGTTACAGAAATGTTACAGCATAACAAATTATACTTTTAAACATATAAACAGGAACCACATGAGCCTGCCAAGGGACTGCACACGCAAATTAGCTTCAAGCTAACTTTGGTACAGTGCATCGAATGGTAACATTCACACTAATGCTGTATATCTAATAAAATCAATTAAAAAAAAATATGACAATGTAAGCTTAAAAGAAAATATATGTATTCCTCCAATTTCCTTCACATCACAACCCTGTAGCCATCTCCAGGCTGAAAAATGAAGCCAGTGAAGAAATGGCAAGTTCCACGAACACCCGAGGCTCTAAAAGCAAGGACGCCCCCCCCCGGCCCCCATAAACTGCCATGCTAAAACGGCCAATTTTAAAGCAAAAATAAATAGTCTGATACAAAAACAAACAAACAAAAAAACCCTTATAGCTGGAGTTACATTTTCTTTAAAATGATCTGTTTACTTTTTTTTTTTTAAGGCTGAAAGTTTTCAATATTAGGCACGTGACAGCATTGGCTGACAGTAGCTGTAGCTGCTAGCTCTTAGCTAATTTGAACCACACATTTCAAGTATGTTTGTGTCGTTTATGCATTTTGGAGTATACTTTACATTGTGAATAAGAGTTAAAATTAGGGGGATGCATGGCATGATCTTTTATCAGTGGAGCGTGCCAGAAAAAGTTTGAGAGTCACTGCTTTAATGTATGGATCTGCACTCAATTAAAGCAGTTGTATATTGTCATTGTATGTTTGCGAAAGTGTTTCACAGTTAAATCGTAAATATTTAAGACAAAATATTACGGGGGGGAGGGGCAAAGGAGGGGCAAGAGGTCTAGGCAGGGTGGCACCTCTTCAGTGAAGTATGTGAAAATATGTAAAGAACATAAACAACATTTATTGTTTCATTATCTCTTCTAAGAAAACAAAGAGAACTTTTTGGTATAAATGAGGCCCTTGTAGCTGCGACTCTTGTATAGTTTTATAAAAGATTTAGTCTTGGAATAGATAAATACGGGCATTCAGACGTACATATGCCATGCTACTTTTACCTTAATCTATGAGAATGTTTATTACACAATTATTTGTAGATTTAAATTATCTTCAACAAAAACAAATAGTAACTAAAGCTTTATAATTTAGATTCACCCCCAGCATGCTGCAGGTATTGCTGCTAGAAAACAACAAGGCAACTACTGTCAGCTTGCAATAAAGTTGCAAGAAAATGTAAAGATCCATCAGACAGATTTTATTTGAGCTTCTTATTAGTTTAGTTTTGTTGCCTCTGTGTAAATCAACACTCACCAGCTACATACAATTATAAAACCTATGTAATATAGTTGTATTCACCACACATACATAACTGGTTTAGCTCTCACACATTCATTATTCAGGGGACACAGCAACCTCAATACTTCAACAATGTATGCGTTTTTACAATCTCCAAACGTACAGTGACAAAAATGGGCATTTCATCTCTAGACACTTGTTATTGTTGAGCATACAAAATGATCAGATCACATCTCTATTGTCAGTCAAATGCTGCAGAAAGCATAAAAGACCTTTTATTCTTTGTTAAAGAAATTAATTTGAATCTAGGAATTGCCAATATTGGTAAATAACTGACCAATTACATGACATTCTTTTCACTCTTAACCATTTTTTGCATTTAGTACTATTAGCACATTAAATAAGATGATAAATATTAAACCTACATTTACGTAGGACGTAGTCCTGTGCCGAGTGTAGTCCTTTCTCTAGTAATTTTGGACTGATGGCTTTTTCTTTGGATACACTACAGGAAGAGTTCATCTTGGCTCGGGACATTTATACGACAGCATTCACAAGCTCCTTCAAAAGGTCTGATTATAATGAATTAGTGAATGTAAGCCTAGCTTAAACACATTATCCTCCCTGTTGGATGTGCCTAACGTACCTGCTGGATGCAAATCAGTGTTTTCTCACAACAGAGAGGGTTTGGTTGAATCGTAATTAGATTATTTACACATAACCAGGGACACGTAATTTTATTAATGGTGAACTTGCCATGCACGGCCAAGGAAAATAAATGCAAATTCTATTAAAAAAAAGGATCATATTTTATCAGCCCACCAGTCTCTTTTAATAATCCCACTCAATTTTATATATCCACACCAGTTACAGGGATGTCAATAAACCCATACTAAATGAGACAATTAAGTGGTTGCCTAGTTCCTCAGTCACGCATCAATTCTTCATGCAAGCAGTGAAGGAAAGAAGAAATGAGGGATTCCTCCAAAGCTGTTCGCCAGCATTCAGTAGTTGCTGCCCTACAATTAGTGTTTGACATTTGGCAGCTGCACGGTTCAGTGCCCCACCACCCCCAAACCCCCCGATCTCCCATCCCTGCCCCTTCAGTTCTTTAATCTTCCAGTGCACACTGAAACCACTTCTGCATTAAACCACAGGGGACATGCAGGAAAGATGTGGAGTCCCGACGTTCTTCAAAACCTCATCGTTAACCTTCTGGGATAGCATGAGCAACAACTGAGTGCCACCAGGATTGTCCACAGTTACTTGGCGATGGACAGTTGACCAAATCAAAACTGGTGCACATATCAGTCGACATGGCTCGGCTCTGCTTCCCCGCGCGGTGTAACCAAGAAGGTTTTTGAATGAGGCGTTTAAAGAGTTAATGAGCAAGTAAAAGTGCAGCAGTGAGCACTGCGAGTGCAAGAGTTGAAAAGGCCAAACATTTGTAACCATTTTAGAGCTGCTGCTGCTGATGGAGCATACAATACATCAGATTAGAGCCTATTAGGACTAAGAAGTCATTTGTAAATGGCTTCCCCCCCCTTTTCTTTCCAGATTTGTGCAGCTTTACCAGCAGTGTCTGGAGACTCTCTCAGATGGGTTAACCAAACTGGCGAAAGCACCAAACCTCCGTCCCAAGAGTTTATAAACTATCCCAACCACACATGTAGGGCTGCGCATCTGTTGTTGAAATGTAGGCCCTGTCATGTGCTAAGCCCTCAGTTGATAGCATAATTAAAAAGGCCCTGATGAACGCATGACATCGGTTCAAAATATGATCCGCAAATCTGCTAGAAAAATACACTGAGCAGTAGAAGGAGTAGAAGAAGAGCGTAACTGCTGAGCGCGCCACACGTGTTAGCTGCTTGCTGAAGGAGAAGGCAGTGAGCTGAATAGGATACAGGGCTCCCAGGACACTCTGCTGCATGACATATGTGTTCCATTACAGTTCATTTTCAAACATTTCTTCAGGACTTGTGGCTTCGCAGTCAGCTAGAGCAGGAGGATTAGCCCCTCCTGAAATTGATTTATTTCCGCGCCCTAACTGTTTATTAAATATAATTGACCATCAAAGTTGTCACAGAGGGGAGGGAGGAGGGAAAAGGAGCTGTACCACAAAAAGGGGAGCTTTTTTTGAAAAGCTATTTATCTAAAGAATGTCTTAGTTAGAGGCTAGGCCGGGAAGCAGAAAATAGGTCATATTTCAGCCACTAATACTACCATACTTGGTGGTTGCAGGATTAATTAGAACCAAAGACATAATAAATGTGATTAGTTGTCTTAAATGACATGGTAGACTTACAATGCTTTAAAAACTGATTCCTTGAAAGAAGTCTGACTATTCAAAATGTAGCTCACGTTACAATAAAACAAACTCGCCTTCAAGTGACCGAGCCTTTCATCACATTTCTACTTTTAGTAAATATAAAACACAGATTACGCTGTGACTACGGCTCTTGCCATTAACAATGGAAACAGATCCCAACTGACTCCCATCAGCCATATCAGCCTTCAGTGTGTCACACCCATGGTGGTCTAATCACCATTATCAGTGTCTTAAACAGACATATGTCTGGTATCTTTTAAATGCTACACAGATGTCAGACTCACTATGAATAGCCAAACAGTTTTTTTTTAATCATTCTTTGTAGTAAAAGCTGTCAGTATAAAGAGAAAAGGGAACAAACAAAAAGCCAAAGTGAGAAAACTAATAATGTTCATTATTATGCCACAGACTCCATTTAGCAATTAGCAACAACATTTTTTTTCACATTTGCAATTTACCAATTAGAAAATACTTAATTACTTCAACCTCGCGACAGTTTTAAGAGCTAAATGCAGCTTTTAGTAAAGTGTCGATGAAAATGGAAGACAAGCACAGGTGAAAACAAAAACAGCTAGCATGCAGTTTTGTGAGTTTGCAATGGGTCACAGCGCTGCAATAGAAACATTAAAAGAATGACTTGTGCTTGTTTTTATTTTTAAACACACACTTATTAATTCCCATCGTCTTATTTAACTGACGTGTCAGAAAGCTGATTGGATTTTGAGGAACGTATGAAGAGGTGGGGAAAGGTTTACCCGACGTTAGCTGCATTGCTAGCTGTGCTTCATTGATTTAAATTTTCCTGATACCCAATCAGACCGTGCCTCTACAAAAACAGATAAAGCGACAACACATAAGTAGTGTCGCACCCGGAGAAAACAGAAACTAAACTTCTACTTTATTATTGGCAGCTGTTACAAAAAAGCCCTTCCTTTCTCCTCAGTGTGTCCCTATCTATTAAGTGAAGCATGCAGTGCAGCTGAGAAATGAAGCTACGAAGCGAGACTATCTTTAAATGACTGTGTTCCATTAGCTACACCTCCCCAACACACAGGTTGCTCACACGGGTTTTTTTTTTCTGTTTGCGGTAAAAGCTAATGTGCCTTTGGGTCACATTAAGAGAAATAGAGCAGAGAGAAGCTGCACACTTTAACTAACATAGGTTAGCTTATAGCGGCAGTGAAAATGATGAATTGGGTGCTGTGGTTTTGATGTTGTTTCGGCACCCACTTAGCCCTAGCTGCTTCTTTTTAAAGTATTGATTTGGAGGAATGGAAGAACGTAGTCTGAGCAGAGGTATTGTGTATACCTGACTGCGTCTGTGCCACTGGAGCTAAAACGGGTTGAAAAATTGTGCTGTCCTGCATTTGATGGGTAATGAGAGCTGAATTGTTCCTGGTGTTCGTGAAAAGCTGTAAGCCTGTCGCTTTTTTGCTTTGTGAAAACTCATAAATTGAGGTAAAGTAAAGCCAAGCTGCTCTTTGAAAGGACTTTCCCCTCATTTTCCATTCTTTCTTCAATTTCCACCCCTGCCTCATAGTTGAGTCAAACCTTGTGGAGTTTCTTTGTTCCTTTAAGGTATGGGAAGAATAGATGTGACTTGTCTATGCCTTTAAATAACAGGTTCTCCATTTGGTTCTAATTATGCGCAGTGAAAACATATGATGAAGGGGGACAGCGTGATCTCTGTGGTCAAAATGAGCTGTTACCCCCTCTAAAGAAATGCCCGAGAAAGTCACATCCTGGCAATAATGAATGCCAATAGGACTCTGAAATTTGTTGACAGCAGGGGAGAATCAGTCTGATTTATCCCTATCCATCATCATCGTCTGGCATTTCTCGACTCTTTTTTTGACGACATCCACCCTTTGCCACCGACACAGTAGCAAACTGAAACTGTAATGATCTGTGTTATTGATGAAAGCTCCCCACATAACTGAGCTGCAAGTGATTTCTCAGAACACTGACTTTCAATCATTCCCAACATCTGGAACAACTGTCGAATACGTAAACAAAGCGCTGGCGTGGGGGTTGGAACTGAGTGCCATCATCACATGGAATTCAAAGGCGAGTGGGGCAGTTAGACATGGAGTTAGTTCAGAGTTTACAAGATGGAATGTAAACAGGGCTGACGGATGGGTGAGCAAAGCTCTCTGTTGTCCTGAGGAAGTCTGGTCAGGAGCTCCAGGACCCCTGCTAACAGGCCCAGATTATGAGGAAACGGGATCTGTTCTCTGTGGAGAGCATTCTTTTCCTCGTGCTGCTTCTTAGAGTGTATCAAAGTCACATCTGAGGCTTCCCCTGTTGGTTTTCTTCCCCTACATCCTGACCTATTGCCACTCATGTCGCTTAGTTTGGAGATGATGTACACGTACTGTTCAAATAAGGCACGCCTTCTGGCTGGACTATTTTAAAGCTTACCTCACTTAGCCATGCTAAGGGCAAGCGCCAAGGGACTTTAGTCAAATAATGAAGTTGGGGAGACATTTCGAGCCTTTTGCCGGGTTGGAGATGATGGATGGGGAATGTGTAATGGCAACTGATGATTAGAAATGTTATTTTGGAACATTAAGAAAATTAAAATAAAAGTTATGCTTCAGAGAGAATAAAAATAAGGCATAGCCATACAAAAAAATCTAAGATGTGTGTCAGCACTAATCAGAACAACTGGACGAAACCGAGACAGTATGAGAGATTCACGTTTCATTCAGTTTCATTTAATTCAGTTGTTCATGAGCGAAAAACACACACCTTATTTCACTCAATGACATGCAAATAAATGTATAAAGTTTATGTAACGTGTGTTTTGGCCTCTTTCCATTAAAATGAAACTACCATAACAATCATTTCTTTGTAAGTGAACAAACTTTGCTTTCTTAAGCAAAATAGCACCAATAATGCGCCGATTCGTTCATTTCAACGTTTCAACGAGCAGAAGTGATGAAGGTTTGTGTATTATACAAAGCAAAAATAATATAGTGTAAGCACAGGTTTTATACACGTGTTCTCCCCTGGAAAGAGTGAGGCAATTCAGATCAATGAGAGGCTGCTGAAGGCGAATCAATATGTTTTTGATATGAAGAAGAAGAAAAAAAATTTGCTGGGCGCTGCGTGGGGTCCTGCGGTTTTGAGACAGCTGTTCTCCGGAGTCACGGCTGATGTGCAGAGTGCTGCATTATCCCAACTATTGCAACATTAAAACCTGAAATCTGTGTAACAGCTGAGTAGAAGAGCACAAAATATTTCTTGCTGTTGGATCCTGACCCATCGCTGCGTTAATGAAGTTGATGTTTAGTATATTTTTGATTTGCTTTTCTTTTTCTTTGAGGTCCAATTAAAGTTGTCAGTTAAATATGCTAACACTTAGACATCATACTCACGACATTTCTGCCTGAGCCTTATTAATTGGTGCATTTTGACAGAAAGATCTGAAAAGCAGAAGAAAAGTAAAAAGTCAAATAAGATATAAGACATTTCCACTGTGGACTGGTCTCTGTGTAGAAAGGCGTTTTCTAAAAACGCAGAGCGCTACACAACCATCGGCTTGCTGTGAAATCTAAAAAAGTTGCCTGTCTCTAAAGTAAAACTTATGCTCACGTATGACTCCCTCCCTCTGACGCTCGGTTCACGTCAGATAAACTGTGTTCTGTTTCATCCAAACTGCAGTATTACTGAGGAGAAGAAGTATGCGGTGCTCGGCTCTAAAGACTCAGGCTGAGGACTCAGTGAAGACTTACAGGACAGCGGCAGTTTTGGCACTCTACATTCATCATAGTGAGCCACCCACCAGTGCCAATTATGCACTTGCACTGTCAACCTCTGATTCCAAATAAATGAGGACTCCTGGTGACAACTATCACAACTGTATTGAGCGCAAAGTAACACATGTTTTTTTTGTGTTTTTTTGTCAGTGTAACATTCAAGGCAATTTGCAGTAAATTGCATGCTGCAAACCTTAGTTATTCACATTTGTCTGATTCATCTAACTACTCTACTCTCTATATTTTGTGCTCTGAAAGGGAAACTCCCAATACACGATAAAGCCGCATGAATGGAGCTGACACTGTGCCTCTTTAGCAAATATTGACAGTGGCTTCTTAACAGCAAAAGTGGGTTTTTCGCTGGAGCAGACCAATAGTTTGTATGAGCCTCTTAGCATTATGTTTCAATATGAGGATTAAGCCCAAATTACCAGTATGGCGACAGGGCTTATAATTAAGAAGAATTTATGGTTCAGTGCAGGTAGCACATTCACAGTCTGCTGCTAGGCCAGGGATTGCCCGTCCGCTTGCAGAGAGCTCTGTTATTGATAGATGCATCTATGTGGTTCAATCAGTGTGTGGTCTGTTGTTGGTCTGTCAGACAGCCTCAGAGAAGCACAAAATCCTAATATATAAAGAGCTGAAGTGATACCGAGTGTTAAAAACAATGAAAAGTGTCCACTGCAGTCACTGTCTGAGCTTTTCATGCTGTACTTTTTAATCTTTTACCTTTTTGTGATGGTTCTCCTGTTCTCAGTTGTTGCTCCCTTACATAGTCCGGCCTATTTGTCAGCCAGTCAGCATTTGGCAGACGCCCAGTGATGTACAGTTGGGGTTATTCTGGAAAACCCCTCTCCGCTCACTGTCCCAACTGAAACGTATATACAGACAGACATATTTAACGGGCCATAAATTACACTTTACTCAACCACTACACCTCAGACTAAGGGTGCTCCCTCCCCTGTGAGCAGCTGGTCAGTAAAGGTGGGAGGCTGTAGGTCTAAAGAATTGGAAGCACATTTGATGACCCTCAAACTGTGCATTTGTGGAAAAGATATTCATGCAGCACCAGCAAAATGAATTACTTTGAGTTGGACTTCATAATTGGAACAAACAGAAGTTGAACAGTCATGAACAACTATAGTTGGAAAACCCTGTTGTTGCTGTTCTTTTATCTTCTGTTGAATTAAATAAACGGCATATTACAACGTCCCATCTGCCCACGTTTACTCTCCTAGATACTTTTGGGGGGTTTGGAAATGCTGTTTTAGCTAATTGCTAGTATGGCCATGGACTCAAGTGTTGCTAAAATTGAATTTATTTTCTGATGCACTTATCAAAGAAATAATATTGTGCAACATCTTCAAAGTTCCTCTCTGTACTACTTTGGTTCTAGTTCAAGGTTTCTGTGAAGCTCATCAGCCCGGCATTAGAACCTAAATGGGAAACGATATAGGGACGTTTTTGGGCTTTGGGAGCTATTTACATAGAAAGGAAATACATTTTCAAGTCAAAAGCTAATTTTCTCTCCAAACCCAAAAAGCGTAACCCTCAGAACGACAAAGCAAACATTAAGCATGGGAGAAGTCGGCACAATAGAGAGGAACCTAACACAGGTTTTTAAAAAAATGTTTGTTTCAAAGTTGCTGTTTCCCGTGATTGCGTGTCCTTATCACAGCTGGGTTTCTGACACACATCAACACCTACTTGTAATCACTTGCTCATCTGCGTGCTGACTGTATGTTATTCACTCACATATGCTGGGATGCATGCAAGACAACCGAGGCACGTCTCCTCCTGTCGCCTGAAAGCTCCTTGTCAGGTAAGAGAGTGCGGGGAAACAAGAAGCTATCAGTCAGGTCCTGACCCGTCTAATGAGACATTTCTGCTCCAGAAAACTGTCACTGATATGAATGATGAAAAATCTTCACTGTCGCTGCTCTATTTTTTGGCCTTGTGATAAAATGTTGAACGCATGCAAGAGGAGATTCAGATTTACAGTGGAGAGATGTGCCGTCATCTCCACTGTGTGCAATACCAGGGTTCATTCTGAGCATTGTACGCATTGATGATGTAGCTATAGCAGCGAAATGTGTTTCGTTCATTTATAGCGTAATAACAATTTAAGATTTTGATGTAAAATGCAGGTGATTTCCTTGAGCGCATTATGTCCCCATACTGTGCTCGGGCAAGAATATATATTTTGGAGCAGAGCTGCTTTTGCCAATACTTGCTGATTGTTTGCTTTTCAGTCAATTTAAAAAACAAAAAAACAAACAGAGAAATATGTCTTTGGCTGTTATCTGTGAGACAAAACCTGGTGCTGCTCCATACAAGTAGTAACCAGAACAAAAAGAAAAAGAAAAACAACAACTTGGAGGCTAAACCTGGCTGTACTTTCTTGCCGTGATAACAGTTAGGGAACAGGATGTGTTTGTTTTCTTGTAAAATTGCAGTAGCTGCTCACACTCTCCTCACAAAGCTCTTACCTCCTTAAACAAGCAACAGTTATCATCAAGAAAGTGGATTTTTTTTGGTGTGGAAATGGACGGAGACTGTCCACGGTCGTGATTACAACATACTGTACACACACTTGAATTTGACAAATTTGAAGAGCAATGGAAAAGAGCTGGAAAATTGATTTATCAAAGGTCAGTCACACAAAATCTAACATGTCAGTCAGTTTTCTAATGCACCTTATTTCCAGACACCCCTTATGCTTTATATGACATATATGTTCTAAACCAGGGGTGTCCAACTCCAGGCCTCGAGGTCCTGCAGGTTTTAGATGTGTCTTTGATCCAACACAGCTGATTTAAATGGCTAAATTATCACCTCAACATGTCTTGAAGTTCTCCAGAGGCCTGGTAATTAACTACCCCTTTTCTAAACGAAGATTTGATGTTTAGTTATGTTTAGCTCCAAAGTGTCTCCAGTATATACAGAACTAAATTCTAATAATGTTCATAATTGAGTTTATCCCAATTTACATTGAACTAAATCATCTAGTTTACTTATTTAACATATATAGTGCTTATTCACAACAACAGTCAACTAAAGGTGGTTTATATTGTAAGGCAAAGGTTTTATTGTTCTCACAAGTCTTGGCAACCAGAGAACAAAGAATATAAGCATCGTAAATGACAAACATCAAAAACTGTTCACACTGAAAAATGAAACCTGCAGGGTTACGATTAGCACCTATGCGGACTCAGAGCTCAAAGTGTTAGCTAGAGACTTCAGGAAGGGTAAGCCTTTAGTCGTTTACGTCCTCTCATGAAACCTTGAGTGGAGTGCTTTGCATGTTGCTACCACGGTGTAGTGAACTTGGATGTGTTAAGTAAAAGGCAGACCCTTGGGTCACTGTTCGCTCATGTAGTAGTGACTTGTCAGTGACAGTGTAGACCCACCCTACCATTTATCCTGCATTATCACCCTTTTAGACTGTAATATGGATCATTTGCAAGTTATTCACAATGATGTACTAAAGAACCCTTGAAACCAGTAACTGGGACCATAAACTCATCAGAGAATTGTTGACTCTGTTCATTAACCTAATTTTGGAACCAGAAGAGTATAGCTCCCCGCTGCCTATTAGCAAAAATGCACATTTAAGGCACATGTGCATCATTTCACTTTTCAGACACACAACCTATGGCCGTCTTTCGTGTTCAGTATTTGGTTTTACACCAAGAGTTTACTGTAGTGTCTGCACTTAGCTGCACTGTTGCTGGGGCTAATTACCACTGTCAGGATGCTATCAAGCTTATAATGTCAGTGCAGTAGCATTGGCTATTCTGCAGAAAAACCTACCGTATTTTCCGGACTACAAAGCGCACCTGAATATTAGCCGCACAACTTGAAATTATGAAAAAATCATATTTTGTTCATACATTAGCCGCACCAGACTAAAAGCCGCAGGTGCGCTAGCGGGCTAGTAGCGCTAGCGGGCAGGCTAGTTGTTAGTTGCACGGCCCGCCTTGCGGGAGGAGAGGAGGGCAACGAAGCGACTGCTCCACCAGCCTCGGAAGAGCCTCGCAAAGTGGGCCGTGCACCGCCGCCAGCCCGACCCAGCCCTTAGAGCCAATCCTTGTCCTGAAGTTATGGCTCTGACTTGCCGACTTCCCTTAGCTGCCTTGTTCTAACATGCCAGAGGCTGTTCACCTTGGAGACCTGCTGCAGATATGGGTACAGGGCCAGCGAGAGTCAGCTTGCTAATCTAGTCTCTTTTTCGCGCTAATTCGTACGGCACTTCTTTGGCTGGCGGACGACATGTAGCAACATATCACTCTTTTCCGTGTCTGATCACATGCCTTTCCGCCAGGCAAAATGGCGGAACAAACCAAAACAAATCCTCTTACGATGTCACAAAAATCATAAAAAATCCTTAGAAAAGCCGCACCGGACAATAAGCCGCAC
>VURO01024140.1:0-10033 GCA_015108175.1 Pelvicachromis taeniatus | reverse complement strand
AAAGCTAAACTCTGTGTACTTGGTATATACCCAAAGGAATTTAAACAACCAGAGAAACAAACTAAAGTACTGGACTATGGACTACTTCAAGCTAGAAGAGCCATTGCACTATGTTGGAGGACTCTGGAAGAAGGAAATTGCAGACTCTCTAGGCCTGGAAAGACTAACATATATTGCCAAGGGCAGACAACGGGACTTTGTAAACATGTTGGAGCCATATATGGATATTTTACAGAGTAGAGGTGAAAGATGTTTATGAGAAAGACGGAAAAGAGGAAGGGGAGAATCTTGTTTATCCTAATCCCTTGTATTTTTGTATTACTGTGAGAACTTTGCTCATTTCATTTCTATATTTGGATATGATGCTAGGCAGGTTTGATGTATGGCTGGGTGTGTGAATGTGAAGGTGTTCAAATGTTTGTATTGTACAAAAGAAAATTTCAATAAAAATATATGGAAAAAAGAAAAAAGAGCCTGATGTTGACACCCCCCCCCCCCCCCCACTTACCCCACGTCGTAATAAGACACTGAAGAAGAAAAAAAAGGAAGTATCCAGGGTACCAATTCTTGTTTCTGTTACACTGTCATAGATTTTAAACTGGGGTAATTTGCTGTTGAAACTATGATATAGCCCATGATATTGATGATCAAAGTGGTAGAAAACAGTGCAACTCCTCTCAACATAAATGAGCTATTATTACAAAAATATAGCAGACTGAATGCACATTCTAAAGAAATACTGTTACTGTAGAGCTGAAGAAGGCTAGTGGGGAAGAATATTTCAAGAATTGAACTGAAATTCCGAACTAACTTCCAGAAAAATGTTTTTAATTACAATAACAAAAAGCAATGATTAACCAGATTACCATGTCTGGACTTATTGGTCAAAGACAGATGGCGATGATACAAAACATTCAACGGGTATCACCTCATGCTACCAGCAGTGACACTGATCCTATTCAAATGCAAAATTAGTGGAGGAGAGGAAAACAGAATAAAACAAAACAATACGAAACAGAAAACATGAATCCAAAACTGTTAGTGTTGTCCGCTGTATGTAACTGTATGTTCTGGTCTGCTCCTGAGTGTGATTCCTATGTTAACATCTACACAAATGAACCACAACATGAGTAAAATGAACCAGAGTTAAATTTAAAAGGGCTAAACACCCACCACAGGTTTGAAAACATCCTTAGAATCTTTTATCATTATGTCAAAACCACAACAGTTCTGCTGTCCCATTTTAAAAAGCAAGCAATCTAAATATTCACAAAAATACAAAAAGAAAAAAACAATTTTTAATGATTAGTAAAGTAAAAATATATAAACAGTGTAATAATATAAATAAATAGATATGTATGTGTGTGCTAAAGTCATTAAAAGCTGTAAGCTGTTGTCATCTTAGCCAGCAAAGCAGAGAGCAGCTGTTTACAATTAAGAAGTTTTATCTATTAAATGTTAGCTACCTGTGTGTCATGCCAGAGAGAAACACGCACCATCTTTTCTCTACCTATGGGGCCCAGGTCTATGAGGTTACCTTGAATTAATACTAAGCTAAGATAACTTCAGCTTTGTTCTACTATTTCACGCAAGAGTAACAAATAAGTGATATATGCAGAGTAACTGATGATAAACCAGTAATTGAATTAGTTTTTCATGTTTGAGCAAGTGAGTTTTAGTTTCTCACCAATGTGGTATAAGCCGATCCAGTCACTTGCATCAACTTCCTCCTTTATGTCCCAGGAGATCACCAGGTGGCTATGACCCAGAGTCACCTGGTATGTAGAAGCTGTGAGCGATGACCGGCTTTCTGAAGTCACCAGGTCTGTGTCACTATTGGCCCGCTGAAGCCCCAGTCCTGCTGTTTCTGGCTGATTCCCTGATGACATTGTAGACAAGGTTGAGGTGGAGGCTCCAATTGGTTCCTGCACTGGTAAGCTGCAGACGTTGTCAGGCCCAATCGTGTAGGGTCGGGCATGTGGAGTGCGCCGACGCACCGCCAGCAGGTGTTCCCTGGCACTGCCACTAGGTGATGATGAGGATGATGAAGAGGCAGTGGCAGCTGTTGCCATGGTAACAGTAGAGCCAGTGAAGGGAGGGGATGAGAAGTTAGGGGGTTAGGTGGATAGCTAGTGGTGCTGGTATTGGTGAGTGTGGGGATGTAATGGTGAGGATGGTGATGACAAGGTGGTGGAGGTGGGTGGGGTGGGGTGGGGTGGGGTGGGGGGGGGGGTGGAAAAGGAGAATGACTAGGCACAGGGGCAAAGGGGAAGGACAGCAGACGCGGGAGATGGGCAATGATGGTGACAAAACAAATGGATTGAAAAAGGAAAACAAATAAGGATGTGGTTATGAAATTAGAGCACAAAATGGCAAGAAATAAGAGCAGCGACCTTTAGCTTAAACAAATGCAAAGGTAACAGGAGAAAAGGGATGAAGAGGTGGAGGCAACTCTTCATCAGAATTGAATATTTGGAGCAGTGCAACTTTAAAATAAAGGAAACTGCCTAGATCATATTTCCGCTGTAAAAACAATCTTCTGCACTGGCACTTGAGAGTTTCCAGTTTCCACAAGCTATCATTCAAAAAACATTAAGTGTTGGTGGCTGAAGCTTCTGTAATCAGTCATTTATATCCTCTCATGTGACACCAGTCCATTTTAACACACACTTAAGTGTCAACAGTACAGCAGCCTCTTGCTTAAGAATGGGAAAAGTCTGAAAGTCATCCAGCCACACATTATAAAAAGAGAACCATGGAGGGGGGACATGGGCAAAAAAAAAGATGTGTAAGGAAGGATAAAGACGAAGCCAAGATGATGACACTTGTATGTCCAAGTAGGAGGAAGTGATGACAGGGGTTGTCCTACAATCCACAAGGATTGTCAGGGATGAAAGGGGGTTGGAAACCTAAAGGAGAAAGAAAAAAAGAAAGCAGCAAGATGATTAAACGGTAAAGAAATTGAATTAATTATCTTTTGTCATAATGTTTTGTGTGCTTAACAGTGGGTTAGGCCAACTAACATGGCTGTCTGGATAATAATTAGTTTCAAATAATTTACTTTTTGTAGTAGACAGGTAGGTAAGATAGATAAAGCATGGATGTATTTCACAAGGAAAGAAGTTACTAGAGCCACTTGCAACACATGCAATGCTTTAATCACAACAAACGGGGGAACACACTAGTGTTTGTAGATGTTGGGGGGGGGGGGTCCATTTCATCATACTAGCCGGGACCATGTGCTCCCTGCAAGATTTCAGACAGAGGAGTGAAAAGAATTATCAGAAGAGTTGTCCAAGAGCCAAGGAACACTTATGGAGAGCTACAGAAAAAGCTGGAATCAGCAGGTACAATTGCTTTAAAGAAAACTAGAATTAATCCACTCAACAGCCATTGCCTATATGCACGCTCACCATGTAAAACTCTTTTGCTGAAGAAGAGGCATGTTGAAGCATGTTTTAAGTTTGCTGAACAACAAGGATGTCAACGTGGTCAGATTAGACAAAAATGGAACTCTTTGGATGCCATAATACACACCATGTTTGGAGATCACAAGGCACTGCATGTTACACATAACTTTATAGACATCTATTGTTTGATTTTTTTGCATGTGTGGATTGGATCAGTTATTAGTAAGTAAAGTAAGTAAAACTTTATTTTTATAGCGCCTTTCAAGGTAGGGACCAGCAAGTACTTTGCATGAGAAAGTAAACTTTACAAAGACAAAAGATACATACAATTTTGTGGAAAGAAAAGCTAGAACATTAACAAATTGCATAGGAAGGTTTAAAAAGGTGAGTATTTAGTTGTTTTTTTGAAAGAAACCACTGAGTCGACAGTCCTCAGTGGCAGAGGAAGAGAGTTCCAGAGTTTAGGAGCTACAGAGGAGAAGGCTCTGTCTCCTCTGGTCCTTGGTCAGAGGACCTCAGGGACCTGGATGGAGTGTATGGTTGAAGGTACTCACTAATATAGGCTGGAGTCTGTCCATGCAGGGCTCTCCAAGTCAAAACAAGGATCTTATAATGGACCCGAAACTCCACAGGGAGCCAATGCAGCTGCATTAACAGAGGAGTGACATAAGAGAATCTGGAGGATTTGGTCAGAAGCCTGGCAGCAGCATTCTGACCCATCTGTAGCTGGTTTATGGAAGATTTGGAAAGGCAGGTGTAAAGAGCGTTACAAAAATCCAGGCGAGAGGAAACAAATGCAACACTACCATTTCTGTGCGAGAGACAATGGACCTAAGTTTGGCGATGTTTGTGAGGTGGTAGAAGCAGGATCGGACCAGAGTTAGTTGGTGAGACTTACATGTCAAATAGCACCTTTGAGAAATACATTTACTTAAAAAATGTGGCATATTCAGCACGTATTATTAGCTAAATGACACATTAATTGGGAAAAAAAAGGCAAACATCATCTTGACACTGGGAAAGGCATCAGCTACGGGCCACCACTATAACATCATCTGCCCCTAAATTAAGGAAAATGATATATGAAGCTGCTGGAAGTTCTTTCCAGCCTGCAGTTTATATACAGCAGATAAAATAAGTATCATGTAATTCCATGGCAGCAGTGACATCACAATTAAATGATTAATTCTAAATTATTAAAAACTTTGTTCATGTTAACTTGAAGAGTTTCTGGTTAACTCAAAGTTAATACCTATTTTTTTTATAAATCTGGAGTCTGGACAAAATGAACTGACCTCTTCGACAGCACCACTCACAAGCACTAATAAGCATGCTACATAAATAGCTGTAGCATGATTAGAGAACAACAGAGGCGTGCTGCCAGATGGAACAGCTTCCTGTTCCCAGCACAGCCACCACATTCCTCCATGCCACTTTGTGTGTGTTTGTTTTTCAATACATTGCTCTGCTCGAGGGTAGAAGCATAACAAAGTGGCTGAGTGTGATAAACTTGATGGCACTCCAATTATTTAATTAACTGTCTACACATAATTGAGACAACACTATCAATCTGAGACGAAAGATCACCTCCAAGACGAAAGATATCAGGACAAACTAGAAATGCAGACAACAAATGCTTTTATCTGATGCAGTGCACTGTTTGTTTTGTTTTTATTAAGTCACATAGCAACTGGGACACAATGGAAACTTAATGTACCCTTCCAATAATTAAAAGCGATGCAAATAAAGCCTAGAAAGATACTGTGGTAGAGGCGTGGTCTCTGGCCTGCTGCAGAGAAGAGGTGACGCAGTGAGCTCGTGGGGCGGGACGCAGGTGGGTGTATTCAGGTGCGACTGATCAGCTGATTATGATACTCTTGTTTTAAAAACAGTGACAGGCAGAAGAGAGGGGAGAGAGGTGGCATGACAGGAGTGACTGTGTCCTGGGCAGGGAAGCTGCCAGAAAGCACAGGGAACCGTTGCCTCGTGTAAATAAAACTGGGTTGTCACACCCGAACGACAGTTTGTGTGGCGTGTTTTGTCACAGTGGTGTACACCCATTATCAAACCAGGGTGTCATGTCGGAACCCCAGTCGCCGGCCCAGCATTTGGTACTGCTGGGCAAAATGGTCCGGGATTTGGCGGTGCAGATCGCGCAAGCAGGCTGCTTCGCACGAGGAGCAGCTTGGACTTTTGCGGACTGAGGCGGAGCAGCAGTCCGCGCCATGGGATTTTCTCCCTTTGAGTTATTGTACGGCAGACAGCCGCAGGGGGTGCTCGACGGTTCTGTGTCGACTACCGTAAGGTGAATGAGGTGTCACAGTTTGATGCTTGTCAACAAACTCCTGGACCGTTAGGCATAGCTCGCTTTAAATGACACTGGATTTAACAAAGGGCTACTGGCAGATTCCCTTGTCTGCAGAGTCCCACGTTCTCCACTTCGTACGGGTCGTACCAGTTCGTCACACTTCCATTCGGCTCACTTCCTGAGGTAGGCGGGGCTCACGGCCAACCTGAGGAAGTGTGCGGTTGGACGGAGGGAGGTACAGTATCTGGGGTACCACTTGGGGGCAGGCAGGTGCGTCCTCAGGTGGAGAAAACAGCGGCCATCGCATCCTGCCCGCGGCCCAAGACCAAAAAGGAGGTGAGACAATTCTTGGGGCTGGCCGGCTATTACCGCCGATTCGTGCCCAGGTTTTCAGACCTGACCAGCCCACTAACCGATCTCACTCGACAAGGTGCCCCAGATCTGGTCCAGTGGACGGAGCAGTGCTAGGCGGCGTTTGTGCAGGTGAAACAGGCTCTCTGTGGGGAGCCGCTGCTGTTCACGCCTAACTTTTCTCTCCCTTTTGTTCTGCAGACAGAACAGAGGGTTGGGGGCCGTTTTGTCCCAGCAGGTAGGAGGAGTTGACCGCCCAGTCCTCTACATCAGCCGGAAGCTCAACGACCAGGAGGCCTGCTACAGCACGGTCGAGAAGGAGTGCCTCGCTATCCAGTGGGCGGTCGACTCCCTGCGCTACTACCTCCTGCCCCGCTGCCAAAAAGCACAGGGAAACCATTGCCTCTCGTAAATAAAACTGGTCTGTCACACCCGAACGATAGTGTGTGTGCCGTGTTTTGTCACAGATACATTTTTGACAGTTACGTACATGTTTGCATTGACGCTGAAATGCATTGAAATAAGTATCGTCTTTCATACTAAATGTTGTGAGTTAGTAGGGCTGTCAGTTTTTTCTAAAGCAAAGTTCTAAAGAGCTCAAACAAACCCAAAATTCATTCAAATTTAAGCCATATTGTACACAAACAGACTGGATTTGTAGTTCAGATCAGATTCTGTAAACTTACCTCAACAACAATATTCTCCAGCCATAAATATTTCCAGTGTAAATATGGAATGTGAACAGGGTCATATCATTGGTTATTATATTGCTCCTATGCATTTCAATGCTGAATATCCCCAAAGACGTGAGCATGAAATTGTCCAAAATGTCTTGATTTGTTGAAGGATTAAAACTTTTAAATAGAACAAAACGGCCAAGCCCAACTAGTGAAAAACAACCCCACACCATAATCCCCCCTCCACCAAACTTTAGACTTGGTACAATGGGGTCAGACAAGTAACTTTCTCCCAATGACCACAAAACCCAGAGATTTCCAGACAGGAGAAGTGTGCTTCATCACTCCAGAGAACATGTCTCCACTGCTCTAGAGTCTAGTGGTGGCATGCTTTACACTGCTTTACTACAATGCAACGCTTGCATTGCACTTGATGATATAATGCTTCGATGCAGCTGCTTGGTCACGGAAATTCGTTTCATGAGGCTCTATACATACTGTTATTGAGCTAGAGCTCCAAAGCTCTATAGCATGCATTTCACTTGCATTTGCTACTAAAAACAGAGTAGTAAAGACAGCTGGGATAGGCTCCAGCGTCATTCTTCCAATGACCAGTGAAATCCTTCACTGGGGAAAAAGCAGGTGGGAGTTATTAATTAATCAACCTTTGCAGTTCGTTTTATAAAGTGAAAAATCTACAGTAATGCTACATAAGTTAAATTAAATCATATGTACGCAGATGAGCTATTAACTTAGTGTGACATAATGTTTAAATTAGGCATCTTTTACTTTTGTGTCACAGTGATTCCTGCAGTAACCAGGAATTAGTCTAAAGCGGGGCATTGAGTTAATGCTTTGGTTTAAAAGTGTATACCTTATTTTAATTGCCATTAATGTATTTGTGAATATTTATTTTTGCATTTAGGAAAATTATTTGTACAAAGAAATCTGATTTTTAATAAAAGGAAAGGTTTCTTGGCAGATATTGAATGCAGTTAAACTATTAGTAATAAACAGAATACTCCCTAAAATAATTGACAGCTGCAACATAATACAAGATTTGAACTGCAGCCAATTTGATTTGCTGACTGTTGACGTAACTGGAAATAAAAAGTGCTTACAGTATTTTCAGTTTTAGTATTACCCACAGACTAGAATAAGTGTTTTACTGAGGTTTATGTTTAAAATCATAAAAGCAAATTAGAAAAGACAGTCAAGAATTTAATTGAAGTAAAAACAGGGCAGGATGCCCTGCATAGAAAGTGGTATCAAGTATCAAGTCGGTAACCTTAACTGTCCAAGGTAGGCTTAGTACACTACAGAATTTAAGCAGTACTGCAAATTTGTTAGTGAAAAAGTCACATATTTCAACCAGTGAATCAAAAATGAATTGCCACTAAATCTACAAACAGAACCTCGGTTTATACTACATTTTACTATGTACAGATTACACAATCAGGCTCAGATCTTCCAAGAAGGAAGTAGGAAGTAGACATGGTGAACACATCAGAACTCACACATTCAGATCAACCTCAGAATAAACCCTGATCCCATACTGAATACTGAGTTTGTTCACAAACTAATTCTCTCTCTTTTTTGTTTTGGACAGTTTCATTTGAATGAGAGACAGAGTAACAACCAAAAATCAAGAAGAAAATCATTACATAAAAGTTATAAGTTGATTTGCATGTCACTGAGTGACATTGGTCTTGGCTATGGTTTAGAGAAGTTGAAATGGAAGAAATGGAATTGGTCGACAAGTGTGCTTCACCATAACTTATGTTATGACAGCTGTCAAGTAATGTCAGGGACAAGACATGCACAATTCTAAAATGAGCTACAAGGCCACCAGCAAGATGTTTGGTGAGGTGATGATAACTGTTTTTAGGATTATTAGAAGCTCTTAGAAATATAAAATGACCATCAATCTCCAGACCATCATTGGCTCTGGAGTTCCATGCCTAATGGCTTGAGAATGGAATGTGCTAGGTCAATGCAAAACTACACTGAAGGAGCTTGTTAATGATCTGACGGCAGTCACCAAGAACACTACTGGTAACACAGTTTACTGTAATGGATTGAAATCTTGCAGCACCCACAAGGTTCCCCTGCTCAAGAAGGTACATGTACAGGCCCATTTAAAGTTTGCCAGAGAACATTTAAATGATTCAGAGAAGGCTTGTGAGAAAGTGCTGTGGTCAGAAGACACCAAAATCAAGTACTTTGGCATCAACTGTGTTTGGAGGCAAAGAAAGCATGGAGGTGGACACATTAGGTTTTGGGGCTGTTTTTCTGCTAAGGGTACAGGATGGCTTCACTGGCCCATGTACTGTCAAATCTTGGACGAGAACTTATTTTCAAAACAGTAAGGACGTTTGATGGATGGCTCTCCAGCATGACAATGATGAGAAGAGTCAAAGTGGAAAGAAAATATGTGGAGGGAGCACCCCCCCCCCCCACACACACACACACACACACACAGTATATAATAGCAACCTCCTTTGTTTTTAAAGCGTTTCCTTTTGACAGCATTAAATGACGATACTGATACTCCAGGTCAAAGATGTTGTATATTGTTTGTGCCGTTGCTATTTAGAGAAATGTATTTGCTGCTGTTGCTACAAATGGATCAAAGAATGACTTCATCAGCTCACAATAGCAACCTCGTCAGAGGCAGACTGTTGCCTAAAGAAAATGGGATCATGTAGCGTTAACGGGGACAAAAACAGCAGTTAAACCCGCTACTTTTGAGGTTCTTCTCATAAACGCACACTCTACTGTACAAAAAGAAGTATGTTATTACATATATAGGGAGACAGTTTACGTACCTTTCCTTTAAAAAAAAAAAAAAAAGAAAAGAAAAACAAATCGTCGTTTACAACACTCTCTGAACGGCGAAAAAAATGGACCGAACACGTCGATCAGTGAAGGACAACAGGCCTCCTCACGGCCCTGACACAACAGATCCCTGATCAGCTTCCAAGCGGAATCCGCCGTTCCAGAAGCCAGGCGCAACCCCGAAGCCTCCTCGTCCACCAACAAGGGGATCGAAGCAACACCTCTAACAAATGTTTGCTTCTTACGGCTCCCGTTTATAAATCATGGTTCCAACCGTTTCATCTGCTGGTCGGTGATGCTGCTAGGCCGATTTAAAAGCTCGCAATTTGCCCAGACCACTTCAATCCCATCTCCCCGTTTCCACGCCTACCTACTCTTCATCCTTACTTGGTACATACGCTATCCACGCTGGGGTGATCTAAACACACACACACACACACACACACACA
>VURO01024138.1:6119-28278 GCA_015108175.1 Pelvicachromis taeniatus | reverse complement strand
AAAAATAACTGATGATAACGAGGAAATGATATAAAACCAAGTCCTTTACCTGGCAATGAATTATCTTTCATGTATTCAGTTCACTCAATCAAGTAGAAGAACAAGGAGGTGCAATTCAAAACAGCATTAAAAGCAAGTGGAGTTGTCATTGCCAACAGCTGTACGCTACAGGAGAAGCTAATGATGTGCTCAACTCATCTGCTCTTTCATCACATAATAAACGTTGGTTGGTTTCCGGCTGCCTGAAAGCGCCACTTGAAATTCTTTTTTTTTTTTTAGCAAGAAGCAAAATTATAAGCTAGTGCAGTCCTGGCGAAGACCTGATAACAAGCAGTTATACACGAGTATACAAATGAGTAATTAATACTTGCTTTCACATCTGTCAAATGCTACAATAGGAGTGCCCTTAATCATTGCACCCCTCTGCTTTAGTGGAGCAGCTTAGTGACCAGCAGTATAAGATTTTATCCCACTTTTAGGTATTTTTTTTCTTTATGAGAATAAATGAGCAATCTTTAAGATGAACAGAAGTAAAATGTCCATGTAGCACCGCACAGAGCACTTAATTATAGGCCTGAGAATGAATGCAAAATGATGTGAGTGGAGTGGAGCTGTGAAATATGTGATGCGAAACTCGAGAGTTGGATTCATTCATCTAGAAATCGACACAGAATTTATGAATGGGTGTCTAATCGTCACAGATTTGTGGTAATAAACCTCAATTATTCTGGACTATAACAATAGTTTACTGCAACGGCGCTCTGCTCAGCCCCTTGCTGGCTACTTACCATCTGCTCCAGCTCCACACGCCAGTTCAGGATCGATGGTTGTGAATTTGTTTTATAAAGGCTGCAGTGTTTTCCTCCTGTGAAAGTCTGTTTACTTAATCTGAATCTGTTAAGTTATTCCAATGTTCCTAAGCCAAAAAAAAAGGTGTGTTTGCATATTGTAGATGTTTAGTTTCTTGTACGCAGTATCAGTTCGCTCGTAATACCACAAGGAATAGCTCGAGTCCAAAAGAGCAATTCTGAAAACTACAAGTGGTCTCGTGAAACCAGATATGACCTCTGTCCAACAGTTATTTTCTTCACTGCAAGAACACACCAAGAGCCGCTCGACACTCGGATGTGTCACTCACAGTAGTGTGGAAAATCCACTGTGTGAATGAGTATGATATGGCAGCAATTATAAGAGTTATTTGATTTGCTTTAGAAAATACATTGGCAGTAAAAATAATCTAATTCATGTTTAATTCATTGTTAGGGAAACTTTTTAATGAGCTTTATTTACATAGCAATGAAAAGTTGTGGCCATGCAGAATGCACATGAAACAATCTGCTGCTGGTCTCCTGTGCAAATGAGATCAAATAGTGATGTTGAGTTAAAAAGGCTGACTCACAGCTGGAGGTCTATTTCATTTCCATCTCTTCCACGGGTTGGACGGGTTAAGCTCAGAGCTGTCCAGCCCTGTCTCTCAGAAATATGGTTTAGATGCTACTAATTTGTTTTTGCCATTTTAAGAGCAAAAACAAGCAGTGTAGCCATATAAAGGATAGAGCTGCTTTTTGGTGTGTGTGTTGTTTGTGTAGAGCTTTCAGTCATGGAAGCAAAGCAGCTTTAAGAATAGATATGTTACTTGTTGCTCCTGGGGTCTGCTGGAGCCACTCTCCTAGCTTTGGAGTCTCCGCACCGAGTGCTCCGATTACCACTGGGACCACTGTTACCTTCACCCTCCACATCTTCTCCAGCTCTTCCCTGAGCCTTTGGTATTTCTCAAGCTTCTCGTGTTCCTTCTTCCTGATGTTGCTGTCATTCTGAACTGCTACGTCTATCACTACGGCCGTCTTCTTCTGTTTATCTACCACCACTATGTCCGGTTGGTTGGTCACCACCATTTTGTCCGTCTGTATCTGGAAGTCCCACAGGATCTTGGCTTGTCGTTCTACACCACCCTTGGTGGCGTCTCCCATCTTGACCTCGGGACTTCCAGGCTCTACTCTGCACAGATGTTTCTGTATACTATGCCGGCCACTTGGTTATGGCGCTCCATGTATGCCCTGCCTGCTAGCATCTTGCATCCTGCTGTTAAGTGCTGGATTGTCTCAGGGGCATCTTTACACAGCCTGCACCCTGGGGTCTTGCCTGGTGTGGTAGACCCCAGCCTCTATGGATCCTGTACTTAGAGCTTGTTCCGGCCTCCTTATTTTCGCTTAGCATACAGCCTCAGGGTGCTGGACTTAGGGTGAAACCCTCCATGCTTCCTTGTCTTAATGTCAGTGGCTTTATATATATATATAAACACACACACACACACACATACATTATATATATATATATATAACCAGACATCCAGTCATAATCAATACATGAAATGAAATTACACAATTTGTGTGTGTGTGTATGTGCGTGCGTGTGTGTATACTGTGTGAGTGTGTATACTGTGTGTGTGTGTATACTGTGTGTGTACTGTGTGGGTCCTGGTATTGAAATTTCAACACAAACTGATTAGAAGTGGATGTGTGGTTCAATGATCCACTCCTCGTTCTCTCAGGGATCTGTGGTCTCCACTCTGAGATGCTGGGTTTTGGGTGGGTGTTTTATGAGAGAGAGAGAGAAGCGCTCAGACCTGGGGCTCGCGATTCTACCAACGGTAGAAGTTGTCTTAAGGAAGCAACTAATTAAAAAAAAAAAAAAAAAGTAAAACGACAAAGCATAAGTAATACTAGTGCTACAACATGAATTTACACCTCAGTTAAAGTTTGTAATTTTGATATGAACACTTTTACCCCATCTAGTGGCAATAAATCTAGAATATGTACATCATATACTGTATGACAGTTGGCTTAGACAAGTGAGAGGTCACGTGCTATTGTATCCTGAAAACTGTTTATTTAAAAGACTGGATCACTGATCCAGACATCCAGTAATAATCAATATATGGGATGAAATTACATAATGGCAGTGAAAGCCTTTTGTTTACCGTCATTCAGACCAGAGCGAGCTAGAGAGAGAACGAGAGAGAGAGAGCGAGAGAGAGAGAGAGAATGACAGAGCACATTTTGTGACTTAAATCAGATAAATAGAGCTAATTGCTTCACTGTGTCCCCTGTGTGCTCATGTTGTTGTTACGGATGATTAGTCCAATGAATGTGAATAATTGGAAACATGTATACATGGTTATATTGTGGTACAGTTCAAGCTTTCAGCACCATTGAGGATTTGCATTGTTTAGAGGAGGAAGTAGGAATGTCTAGTCACTCACTGTGCTCTGAACAGGACATGAAGTATTACAAAAGTGCTCTTATTATTTAAATAATTCATGCCAAGTTAAATACAGATATATCAGAAGTCCCGTATACCAAACGTTGTCCTATAATTCTTCCTGCATAGCTACATAACTGCTATAGATAGTTATGTCTGTTTGTTGGATGCTGGTAAAATGGGCACAGCTCTGGCACAGTTAACCTGCTTTATGTGCAGAATGTTTGTTTCCCAAATCACGTTCTTTCACACCAAAGTCTTTATTATTGATTTACCATGTACGGGTGCACTGGTACACCATCATGTCGAAACAGGAAGGGGTCACCCAAAGTTCCCACTTTTTTCCACAGTTGGGAGCATGAAATTGTCCAAAATGTTTTGTATTAAGTTCCCTTCTTGGGAACCAAGGGGCTGAGCCTAAACTCCTAAAAAACGACCCCACACTATAATCCCCCCTCCACAAACTTGGCACAGTGCAATCAGACGAATACTGATCTCCTTGTGACCACCAAACCCAGACTCATCCAACAAGTTGTCAGATGGAGAAACATCATTCGTCATTCTAGAGAATACCAGTCATGATGTGATGTACACGACTGTATCCAATGCTTTGCATTGCAGTTGGTGATGTAACTCTTGGATGCAGTTGCTCTGCCATAGAAACCCATCCATGAAGTTCTTTACGCACTGCTCTTGAGCGCATCTGAAAGCCACATGAAGTTAGGAGTTCTGTAATGATTGACTGCACAAAGCTGGCAACCACAGAACTGGCTTTTATTTTTTAAGAACAGGCTCGATAAGTTAATATCCCTCTGACATCCCTGGGATTGAGATCTGGTAACTGAAGGCTCTTTGATTTCAGTCAGCCCATTGTTACGTTGAAGCAACTAGTTTGAGATGTCTCTTTTTAATCTTTGTGACATGATGCGTTGCTGGGAGCAGCTATTTGAAGAGTACGCTGTGGGTACACTGTGAGATCATAATGGGATCGACATGTTCAGCAACAATACTCGCTGGCTGTTAAATGATGCTAAATTGGCACCAAGGGGACCAAAGTGTGCCACAAAAGTATCCTCCACATTGTTACACCAACACCACCGCTCTGAAATGTTGATACAGTGCAAGATGGGCCCATGCTTTCATTTTGTTCAGGCCAATTTCTGACGCTACCGTCTGAATGTTGCAACTGAAATCAAGACTCATCAGACCACGCAACGTTTTTCCAGTCATCTATTGTCCAATTTTGGTGAGTCACTGCAAATTACAGCTTCAGTTTACTATCGTTAGTTGACAAGACTGACACCTGCTGTGGTATTCTGCTGCTGTAGCTTGTCTGATTCAAGGTTTCGCATGTTCATTCAAAGGTGCTCTTCCATATGCTTCTGATGAGAAATGGGTTATTTGAGTTAGTGTTGCCTTCCTATCAGCTTAAAAAGCCTGGACATTTTACTCTGACCTCTGAAATCGAGGTATTTTCACCAAGAGGGAGTTACTGCTCACTGGAGATTTCCTGTTTTTTGGACCATTCTCTGCAAATGGTGGAGATAGTTGCACAAGAAAATCCAGGGAGATCATCAGTTTCTGAAATACCAGTTTCCCTGGAACCAACAATCTTGCCACATTCAAAGTCACAGAAACCACATTTCTTCCCCTTTTTGATGCTCATTTTTAACTTCAGCAGGTTGTTCAACTAATTATATATTTACATTAACAAAGGTTTAACACATGTACTAAATGAAGTCAGCGCTTAGTGCATATATGTTGAGAAATTGGCTTGATTATGAGCAAAAAGCTTAGGAGTTTAAATATTCTATTTATAAGTAACTTAAAGTAAGCAACATTAAAGTTAGGAGCAAATTGAATTTAAACTGAGATAACAACACATCTGATAAAAGATAGGGACCGAGTCGTAAACAATTAAAAAAGAAAGGACGTGTCTCGGTATTTAAAATATTTTTTTCTAGTCTACAACAAAGACACAGTTAGTGTAGTCATTGTGTATAAACTATACACAGAGGGAAGGAACAAATTACCGTAAAAGCAGAACTTTAAGAGAAAATAAGCAACACGCGAATAAGCAGTCATTTCAAAAGCAGCTGATAAAGACAAAGACGGCAGTCTAATGTTCCAACAATCGAGTTATCACAAAAGAAGGTTGGTTACTACCTACATGTGTCTAAACCCGTCATGGTGCTACGGCGGTGACCCAGCGTTTTGTGTTTGCTCTGTTTCATGTCCCTCAGTCTGTATCGTGTTCCTCAGTCCGTTTCATGTCCCTCAGTCTGTATCGTGTCCCTCAGTCCGTTTCATGTCCCTCAGTCTGTATCGTGTCCCTCAGTCCGTTTCATGTCCCTCAGTCTGTATCGTGTCCCTCAGTCTGTTTCATGTCCCTCAGTCCGTTTCATGTCCCTCAGTCTGTATCGTGTCCCTCTGTCTGTATCATGTCTCTGAGTTCTGTCGGTGTATTTCCTGTTTTACTTTGAAGGTCTGTGTCTCTTGTTATCAGGCAATTAGGATCAGCTGTGTCTCCCTCCTGTGTACTGTTTCCTCATTTGCCTCTGTGTGTATATAGTGTGCGTTTGCCTGTGCTTGTTGTCGGTCCGTCTGCGTTTTTTTGGGTTCTCTCTGCGTCTCATTTCGTTTCTGCCCCGGACGTATGTTTCAGGTTTGTTTATTCGTTTTTCCCAGTTTAGGTTGTTTCTTGGTTCTGTCCTCGCCATCCTCGGTTTTGTTTGTGCTCACTGCACTGTAAATAAAACAGTCACCTGCATCCAACGAGTGCCTGCATTCTGGGTCCTTCGTTCACAACACCACACGACTGGCTTCGCGAGCCGTGACAAAGCCAGGCGCTGGGTCATGGGTGTGTCAGCATGTTGCTGGAGATTGCTGGGCGAGATCACATTTGAGATCGTGCAGCTGTTGTTACACCAAGGAACCAAAAGTCCCAATGACAGCAAAAATCCCAAGTTTGTCTTTAAGAGCCATTTCACTAGCTGGGACCACATCCTCAGTTGTGGTGGGTGATGGACGAGGAGGAGCTGAGAACTGATGCTGCGGTTTGGGGAAGGCCTCGATGGGGACTGGCAGCAGCTCCGGGCCGAGCAGATCCTCAGAACTAACGAGAGTGAAAATGAAGGAGAGGAGAGAGAAAAGGAGAGGAAAAAGAGAAGAAGAGGGGAGGGGCATGAAAATGAGAACAGCTGACACTGGTGAAGGGGGGGCTTATATAACCTGAGGCTGGAAGGGGCGTAGATGAGGTGTGGTCCCGCTCCTGAAATTCAGATGATATCTCCACTAATATAATACAACCAGATTTTAAAATAGACAGTTCAAAAAGAAAAGATAAATAGACTGAGGATCAGAATCAACTTGAAACAGGAATAAAAGTAATGAGAATGGATGGATGGATGGAAGTAATTTCATCTCAAATGATAGGTTTCATTTAAAAAGCAAATTGTGTTAAAGAAAGTGGCGAGAAAGAAGGTCATTACTGTTTATTGTCTTCTGCTTATGTCTCTGTTCTGAAGTGAGGTGTAAATCAAGGTTGTGTTTCTGGAAAAGTGCTCGCTTCTTTTCCTCGTTCGGGCTCGATCTAAAGGTTCACGACACAAGTTCGTGTCTACGCTCTTAAACTGATTACCATAACTTCCTGCGGTTGGGGAGGCGTAGGTGTTATGATGGGTGCTTTTAGGTGTTGTCAGAAGTCTTGGTTGCTCCACGTTGAACAGTATTTTATTTCACTTGGAAACAGAAGCTGATAAAGACCGTGGCAGGGATCCAACTTTACCTACTCTTTGTTTTTTTTTCCCAGTAGCCATCGAGTGTGAGGATGTTGGAATATATTATAGAATAAATGTGGGATAGATAAGTTGTTACTGTATATACATTAAATATGTGAGGAAATACACGAGAAATGTAGTATTGATTTTTTTTCCCATTCTTTTGACTCTTTGTGGCAGTGCAATCGTTGGTCTGTCCTCGATTTTTTTCTATGAAAAACAGAAAAAGGAAGATAGTGAACACCACTAATAATACACAATAAATTTCTTAGAATAGAATAAACCTTTATTATCCCACGAATGAGAAATGTGGGTGTTACACAGCTCTTATAGCAAGAGGAAATACAAAATATCGAAGGAAGACACAAGCAACTGAAATTTGTATGTACAGATAAAAATGTACTTCTTGGAAGACATTTTTCAGAGGACTGTATTTTTTTTCTTCATGTTGGGATATGTGCATAAACAACATATAGTATCCTGGTCATCCTTGTCCTTAGTTTTGATGTGTTACTATATGCATTTGCAGTCTTTTATGATATCAAATGGAGGAAATGCAACCTCAGACGGACAACAATCAAAGTCAGTCAGTGTTGCCACATCCTGTTTCACTGGCTGCATATTATGCTCCTATTTCAGACAACTGGTCCGCCACTTACTTCTGTTGTTTTGCAGTTATCATTTTCGACCACCAAGTTGCTGAAAAGGCACTGAAAAAGCAGTCAAATCGGTCGTCAGCCACATTTTTAGGTATCAATGAATTACAGAAACATAATTAATGAAAAACGTTCAATAACCACAAAAATGACAATTAGAAATTATATTTCCGAGGTTACAAAATCGAGTCTGGTCTAATGAAACTGAGCCTTAGAGCTGACTGAGCTAAACCCTCTCCGTCTCTGCCACTTTATATTTTAAGGTAGACCCTACAATAATACATACAGAGAAAAACCCAACAATGATATGCTTCCTATGAGCAAGCACTTTGGCGACGGTGGGAAGGAAAAACTCCCTTTTAACAGGAAGAACCCTCCGGCAGAACCAGGCTCAGGGAGGGGCGGGGCCATCTGCTGCAACCGGTCAGGATAAATTACACACATTTCAGTCATAATTTGTTGATTCCACTTACAAAACCAAACATGACGTTCTTTCTGTGATTCCCATAAAATATGTAGTGATGATCCTGAAATATGTGACAGGGAATGTTACACACTGTTTGACATTTTATTCTTCATTCAGCTGTGTCATTTTAATTGATTAAACCAGTCGGTCCACAGCTGAACGTGTGTGCTTTGAGCTAAGCAGACAGTGGTGATACAATCCCTATGCTGTTACTTTACTGATAAATGAATATGGCAGAAATAATGTCTAGGAAAAGCAATTCCTCACGCGTCGCAACAATTCTTGGCCTCATTTTTCACATCCACCGAGAAACAGAAGGGGAGAATTTGACTGCTGCACCGAGAGACACTCACAATGACCCGCAACTGACTTTTGTGTGGAGCTAACCTTTTCCTTTTCTCAGATCATGATCGCTGTATGCAGAAATGTGACACTACATTATATACCTTGTTGGGATTGTTTAGGTGTAAGAACTGGACAGATAGATAGAATAGCGAGGGACAAAGTAAGAGGGACGCTCTAAATGTTTCCATTATCTCCGAGTTCAGTTCCTTTGAACAGCAGACCCATCCGTCTGTTTCAGCCTCGATGACTTATCTCTGTGCTGGAGGTTAAGGCTACTTTGCATGAAGATTAAGTGTGCTTTGTGTCAATTCTGCCCCCTAAGAAAGACCGATGGGCTGGTTTTATAGACATCTGACCTTTGGGCCTAAAAAAAAGTTTGGTGCTCACCGATGAACACTCAGTGAGCAGTGGCTAGGTAGACTGGCAGATATCTGAATCCACGCCATTATTCACCACGCCATTTTTTTCTATATTAGGATTAACAAGCTTTTTTTTTTTTTGATAGTCAGCCATATGGCAGGATACTGAAAGTTCAGTCAGTACCAGGCTTAAGCTAGTGCCCTCATGCTTTGTTCTACATCATCCCTAGGAGAACCAAAGTCAATCTCCCTACACTATATTTTATGTTATCAGGGCTAATCAGCAGCAGGGTTGAATTCTAATGAGCCGTCCTTCTCTTTAATAATTGTGCGGTAATTAATTGATTACTCGCACCTGCAAACTCAGAGGTCACAGTCAGTTAGACAACTGCATGACTTTAGCTACTGAGTGCTTTTTTTTCCTCTCAAGGACACCAGAGCAAGGATCTTGTCTTTTAAAGTGAAAGGCTGGAGATGGAGTGAAGCCTTCCTTCTCTGTGGCTCTCAGCTACAAGCCCTCTTGTTCTATCTGAAAATGTAAATATGGCTCCTTTCTTTCTTTTACTTCAAGGACTTTTTCAATTTCGAGCAGCATTTTTTTTTTTTTTTAAACAACTGCTTCTCCAACAGGAGGTGTTGTTGTTGGAGACTTTTATCAGGTGTGGGCTTCGTTTTACACGAATACTTCCAAGAGAAAAGAAAGGCTAGAGGGCTTGGAATAGAACAGAAATGCGCCTTTCAGAGTCTTTAGCTTACCAGAACGTAAAGCCCCAAAAAGAAAAAGCAGTGACAGTAAACTAGTCACCTACATAGGCAAATGTCGTTTCTTAAAAATCACATTTATATTAAACACACAGTAAAAAAAAATAAAAATAAGAATTGGAACTATGTCCTCAGCTTGGCTGCGGCGCGCACACTGAAAAGAGAAGTGCAAAAAATTCATCCCCACGCAAATGAACATTTGACCACTTAGCTAGAAGCAAGGAAACGAATAGAGCTCTAAAGTAAGCCATTAAAGGCCGCGTGAATCATTCACGCTTCAGCAGCAACATTCTCGTGTTTCTAGTTGAAAATGTTTCATTACTGAAGTTTCTTTCTCTCACGCATCGTCGCCACTGTGTGGGGTGTCTTTAATAGAGGCTGCCCCTCTTCCACTGACACTGGTGACATACAACGTAAATAAAAGAGGATGAATTTTAGACGCTGTCGGGGCTTTAAACCTGTGAAAACTGAAACGTTGACGAAACCTGCCGCTGCACCTGCCGCTCACCGAAAACTCCACGAATGAACCGGGTGTCGACGCTGACCCGGTACTCGGATCGCGACGAACTCCCCGCCTCATCCCCGCGCCCCCACCACTCCCCTCTCCGCCTCAGCCACCCACCTCCCCCTTCTCTGTCCTGCTCATAAATCTATTGGTCGTGGTCTCGCCTTCGCTATCCAGCGCTGTGCTGATCAGACTGCAGTTATATTTGGAGGAAGTTGGCAGCTGGCGGCTCACGGCGAAAGGCTTTCCTCCCTCTCCGGCGGTTGGACAGTGGAATTATGAGCACAGCTCACAGAGTCTCTATCGCCCTGTCTTGAAGCTGTTTGTGTTTCGCACCCAGAGAAATTTAAGCGACCATGGAGATTGGAGTCTGCGTTCTCTTGGCTTTTCTCTTCCACCAGGTAAGACAGACGAGACGTGTGCGTGCCAGAGTGATTTGGGGACTATTTCACTGAGACTGAGAGCGATCCGACGCTCTTCTTTTTTCCGGGGCTTCCGCCCGGTCTAACCCGGGCTACCCTTGTATTAATGGCGCAAACATATGGGTTGTCAAGTTTGTCCCGAGTCTGGGAATGGCACACAATACATCACCTGCAGAGCCAGGTCCGTCCGTGCAAGTTTATTCCCGTATAGTCCTCCTTGCGCGCGTCTGATTGTCATTTAGGGCTCCGAGTTTGGGGCAGAGGATATCGAGGGTCTGGTAGTCTGCGCAGGGTTCACTTTAGCAGTGCCTTTCACATTTTGTCCAGAGAAAGAGAAACGGAGGAAGGAGGAGAGAAACTGGAGCTGGAAGAAGACTGGAGCAGAGCGCAGGGTGTATCCCCATGTCTATGTGCAAATCACGGCACCAGCTCTTGTCTCCAGTCGCATCTATATTCCGCTCAGCCACCAACTTGAGCGTTTCTTTGGGCTTGTGAGGGTGTGAGTGTGTGAGCCAGAAGCACACACAGGAGCATGGAGAAGAGGAGAGGAGGAAGAAGAGGGAAAGGCAGCGGGGGGGTGTCAGAGACACAGAAAGAGGGGCAGTGGACTAACTTGGCCGCTCTGCTGTGTTGGGCTTCTCTCTGCAGACGTGGGCTCCTTAGAGATATTTAATAAAGCCTTAATTCCCACTGTGATAGAGCCACTCGTCCGTTTGATCTGACTTTAATATGAAGAGAGAGAGAGGGAGAGAGAGAGAGGTAACTCGGAACAGCTGTTAATACCAGCCAAGTCTTTAGAGCAGGATTTGGATGAAGAAAGGCAGCACTTCCTTTTAATGTCTCACTTTTGCCTTATTCCCTCCTGAATCAACATCTACCTTAGCAAGAATGGATCCAGGTGCACAGACGCTTCTTCCCAGCCTTGATCTCTGACCTTCTCTAACTGACGTATGTCCATGTGTCCCTCTTGAAGATCACAACAAGTGTCCTTTGAAATGCAATGTCAGGGTCTGTTCGTGTGGCATGCTGCAAAGGTTTGAGCAGCAGCTCATTTTACAGCATCCTAGCTGAGACTATTTCTAAACACGGCAACAATGGGAGAGCCCTGAAGCGTGGCAGGCAAACAGCTCATTTGGGAAACTCTGTGTTGTGCTGCTTCTCGCTCTTCTCTCATCCCGTGTGTCTCTCGCTCTCCCTCATCTCGGCGTATTGCGAGGCAGCAGGCAGCACAGCTCTTGTGGTATTTCTTGTTTGACCCGTGTAGGTTTAGTGCACACTTCCTGCTGTGCATTATTCACTTTTAATTGGCTAAGCCATTGCTTGATTTCCACATTGTAGTTCAATTTGCTTTTCTGCTGGGATCGTGATTCAGGTTAAGAGTGTCTGCAGAGAAATGATTTAACTCCCTGTTTTATGGATTAGGCTCTGCCCTGTTTGGCGCACTCTCAAACATACCTGCGTCTTATTCACACACCCGTGTTTCTAATCTTTGTGAGAAGATTCATTTACTAGGAAAAAAAATAATGCAGAGAGTCTTGTAGAATGTCTTCAGTACTGGGTAAATTTTTAAAATCAGATATTGTTTAAAAAAAAAGTGTGTATTTCCAAAAAACTTTCACAGCTGTGGGTGTTTGCTCAAAAACACACACTCACTCACGCACGCGTTGGGCTTTCCTTTAGCCTTGGCTTCCAGGTAGCTGATTTGCAAGCGGACCGAGCTCCATGGACGAATACTTGTGTAAAAATCTAAATCGCTATCCTGTGGCTGCCCTCTCATCACTGACAGCTACAGTATATGTGTACTTGGAATTCCCAAAATATAAATCATTCAAGATGTGAATCTGCACTGACTAATGCAAACCGAGGAAACCAAAACATATGACAGCACTGTCCCCTCCAGCGATTTTCTTTCCAGTCTGGCCAAAAACAAACTCGACAGATTTTTATGCAAAATGTGAACTTACACACAGTCGTTCTACTTGACTCATCAGCCACATGAATAAATATATATTCACAAACTTCCCTTTCTCTCTTTTAGAACAACACGTGTGGGCTCAAACTAGCCTCTTTTTTCTTCTTCTAGATTGTCAGACAGGTAGGGAGCCAGATTCATCTCCACAGTAAGCTGCTATACCCACCCCCTCGCACAGATATGGAGATGTGCGCACACATTGCACTAGTAGCCCCCTCTTTGGTAATAAATCCCTGTTTTCCAAATCGAACGCTAAGCAGTCTCTCCAGGTGGAGCGGTGATTCAGAGTAAGCACAGCACAGCTGGGAGGTGCAGCTGCAACGACCCCCCACCCATTCTTTCACTCCCTTTCCCACTTTGATTTCTCCTCCTTGTTCTTCCTTCATCGAATGGTTTTTATTTTCTCAGTCTTCAGACACGCCCACCCCATCAAACTAGCCGTTTACCTTAATTAACCAAACGTAATCCACCGTCTATCTTCTCAAAACGCCGTGTGCCGTTTTCTCGCCTCGCTCTCTCCTTCTCACCCGTGCAGGAAGACGGTTTTACTCACAGTTTGAATTCCTGCCTTGGCACCTGGGCACGTCTGCGTGAAGATTTGCTATCGTGGACGTTTACGGCTGCAGTGGCCAACGGACTGTTAACGCTCGCGTTTAAGCTGCCGCAGGCACTGACAGATAGAGAAGAGGGAGGTCACGGTCCCCAGTAAAAATGTTTAAAGTGTGCGGCTGAAGGCAGAGGCTTGCCATGGTCTCCTGTTACTCATAGATGGGGCTGACCTTCACAGTGACACATCCAAACACACACATGCACACCGGGAGACGTGACACAGACGGTCACGTTTTATTCGTTTATCTCCTCCGTCTCTCGCAGACACTCGGCTCTAGAGGCGGGTCATTGATCTGGCGTGATCACAAATAGAGGCCACTGCCATTTCTGGTTTCTTATTCAGGAGGGCAGCAGCAGGTGTGCGTCGCATCGCACCGTTTTCATTTCTAGACTTTTTCTGTTTCTAGCTCGAGTCCCCTTTGAATCACATACGCCACCGGGGTTAGTTTTCGCTTATCCAAGGATTAAATATGCATTGGCGTCCTCTGCAGTGGACAGTGAAAGCTGCTCAGTCTGCACTACGTGTAGCCTGTGCACTTTACTGTGCTTCCCTCTATATGAACTGTACAGATGGAGCCCGTCATGTCCGTCACTGGTTACAATCAATTATCCTTTCAAAGGCAGACCTCCAGCTAAGATCTGTTTCCTCTCCCAAGGTTTCTTCTGTGGAGCATCTTTTCAGACCTGCCCCCCCCCCCCTCTGCTGCTTCAGTGATGGACTTTTTTCTAATGGAGTCTAGTTAAAGAACGGAAGTATGACAACTTACAAAGTCTAATGATGACACTAATCAGGAATGCCAGTCATTAAAGCAGGCTGATTTCTTTCTTTTTTTACATTTCATTCTTCTGTCTGTGGTCTTCGTCCTTCCTCACACTTCCCTGCTCTCTTCTCATTCTTCCCCTCATCTCTTCTCACAGTCGCTGTCGGGTTTTTATCTCCCATAGTCGTGCTGCCAAAATAAAGGGTTGGAGTTAAGAAAAATTGCAGAGAAGTTTGCAATTTTAGCAGCCTACAGAGGCACACAAACGGTGAATAAAAGGAGCATGAAACGGTTCAAGTGAAAGCAGTCCAATACCAATCTAGACTCTGCTGTCTAAATGTACCCTGGTGTTGCTGTGGTTCTAACAATCAGCTGGTAAATAGGCTTTCTAGTGTGGGGCTTTGAGGTTTCATTCTCCTTCACATTGTACTTATCTGTGCTCTTTCCTGGGTGGAAGCACGCAGCCAAGCGTGGTCTGTGGTGTTAGAGTGCTCTTTGGAGAGTTTTTTTTTTTTTCAGACTCTGCTGTTATTGACAGAAAACTCTAAAAGCTTCCTGTAAATAAAACACTCACATGTGCCCGTACACCTGACCCACAATCGCACAAGTTTGAACACAAATGGATACTGAGGGAAGTACACACACACACACACACACACCTGTTCACACTCCTTGTAATGGGAGAGTCTCAGTTTTTTTATTTATCCGTTTAGTCCGTTTGTTCCCTTGCGACTGTGGTTGAGCAACATGTTCTGTAATGGGCTGTGAGGTCAAATGCTATCTTAACTCCAATGAGGAGAGAGTGTGACCTTTGAGGGGAAAACAGTCTTCTTCAATCTTCTTTCCCGTGACGTTGCCACTGCACTCGCCGGAGGAAGGGAGCGGGTTAGAGGAGGTTGAAGCAAGGGAGGATGAAGTGCAGAGATAGCGAGGGTAGTAATTAAAGTAAATATGTCCCCTTAGCGCTCCATTAGAATCTGCCTGCATTTGATATAAGTGGCCTAATTATGCAAAACGCCAATGGACGTTGTGTAGTGTAATCACGAAATGTGCCGAGTGGGGAGGGGGGAAAAAAGAAAAGCCATGTTCTGGGAGAGAGGATTAATGGCGTGTTTGTGAGTCGAGCAAAAGACTAACACAAACACGCACACGTGCACAAAAGGCCTCAGTAACCATGTGTGAAGGACATCGCGGTGCAGTTTAACGCTGTCCCTCCAGTTGATCAAGCTTTCATCACAGTTTGTTCTCCCCTGTCAGACAAGCAGATGAACAAGCGCAAAGATAAAGTGGGCGACAGACAAAGAGCCACGCAGAGACCCAGGCCCACATAACAGATGAGAGCAAAGCAGCCGTGCCCCCGAAGTGACGGGGAAAGTGAGATGGTCATCGCCTTTTTTTGTCACTTTCTCTTTGTCTATGGACATACCTTCTCCTCGTCTTCCCCGTCTTCTTCATCCATTATCAGCCGTAGCAGACTCGCTATGTAGCACGTTACAGATACTCATGAGGGTTTCACCCTCTGTTTGTCTCTCATTTCCAAAACATCCAGATATGTCGTCCGCTCTCTCTCTCTCTCTCTCTCACACACACACACAGACACGGGACTATGTTTGGCAAGAGAGCGAGTTTCTTTTTTCAGCATGATTGCGATGACTCCTCTCAAAGTGTGTGAAGCCGCCAGCAGCACAGTGGGTGTATTCATGTAAAAGGCTGGTACAGCGGGGTCCTATTTCTTCCACAAGAGTAGTTTTACAGATAATAGTAGCAGATGATGATACAGTCAGTTGCATTAGCCTTTGCTGCTGTGATGCACTTTTTATTTTTATCTAGTTAAACTAAGAGATGTGTTGCAGACCATTCGCGAGTCATGAATAAGGGCAACACGAGGGCACAGGTCACTGAATAGCCAGCTTTTCATGGCTGACTGCGTTGTTAATCACAGCCGCGGGGTCAACGCGCTGACTGAGGGTCTCTGCCGGCTGCACTTGATCTTTTCAGGTGAGCTGCTCCCTTGTGGTGTTTCTTTGGTTTCCAGCTACAACAGTGTGTCGCGAGTAACTAGTTAGCTAAACGGGTACGCTGTAGTAGATATGGATGAAAGACACGAACTCGCTTGGTGTTCTTGTTTGCAGTTTCAAGAGAAGATTTCACTCGCTGGGCCCACGTCCTCATTTTAGGTTTGACAGCGTTTTCGATAGAGGCCTCGACGGGGCCTGGCACATCCTCATGGACCAATGAGACGTGAAAGAACTGAAAAAAGGGGAGGGAGGGTGGGGCACGGAGACGAGGACGGACTGTCATGGTCCTGGGTCTCAGGACCCAGCGTTTTCTGTTTATTATTGTATTTCTGTTGTTTTCTTATTCAGACCCCTTGCCATCATGTTTGTGTTCCCTCTGTTAGTCAAGCCCCTGTGTGTAGCTGCGTCTCTGTGTCTGTCTTCTCTGTGCTTTTGGTTTCCTGTTTTATTTTGAAAGTCTCGTCTCATGTCAGTGTTTTCAGTTTTGCTTCCCGGTCCTCGTTAGCCCTGATGTCTCCCAGCCGTGTTCACCTCTTGCCTCTCGTTCCCCCTCGTTATGTCCTGTCTATTTAAGCTGTGTGTTTTCTGTGCTTCCCTGTCGCGTCGTTAACGTCAACTCCCTTCATGTCCGCTCTCGGCTTTTTCACGGTCCCATTCCCTCGCCTCCTGCTGTGTGTTCTCCCTCGTGTTTCCTCTTGGATTATGCTTCGTGTTCAAGTTTGTTTTTGGATTTCGTCTACCAGCAATAAAACAGTTTTTGAGTTCTACTTGAGCCCTGCGAGTCTGCATTCTGGGTCCTCTTCCTCGTTCCTGCCTACACACAGCTAGCCCTGACAAGATGGAAGCATGTAAATACAATAATAACAACTGCAGCCAGTGCAGAGTGCCTACATGTACCAAATGACAATTTAATAGAGATGGACAACATTTCTACCCCAGTTTGAACTTGCAAACCAAAACAACAACCAACACCAAGTGAACAATTTGCATATATATATAAATATATATATATATATATATATATATATATATATATATATATATATATATAAGCTGTGTTTTTGAGTTGAAGTCCTGCATGCTGCACAGCCAGGTTATGACATATGCGCAAACACCTGCTGAATCACATTTCTCTCTGGTTACCTATTAGCTTACTGGAGGTGTTGCCTCTGCCCAGTGAACAGGGTCAGACTGAACAGCAACCCTAAAAGAAGCATGTCTAACGGAAATGTTAAAAAAGGCCAAAAGGCATGTCTCAAACTCAAGTTTTCCTCGAGAAGGTCATCTGATGATTTATGCCACTGCCACTAGAGACGCCTCCAGATACAGTTTTTTTCCCCCCTTTTAAGGTGGAAAAAAACTTGCAGTGAGCTCTTAGTTTCGGTTCAGCAACACAGTACCACCACCATAAATTAGACAATAAAATTTTTGTCACATGTCGGTGTGATTATGAAGCGGACACACACACGGGAGAAAAACAAAATATAACAAAAAGCAAGCTTTTATGATGGCTGGTAACAAAAAAACAGAAAAAAAAGGGAAAATGAGGGAAAAGCTAAACTGAGAACTAGACTGGGACAACTATGACTATGAAAAAGTGACATGAACATGATTCTGAACAGGAGCGTGCGAGAAACTATGATGATGAAATATCAACATGACCTGAACATAATCATGAAATACTTTAACCTGACGTGACGTGGGGGAAGGAAAACAGACGACCTGACAAAGACTGAATGAAAACACACGCAGGAGGTGATGAGGGAAGTAGAAACACCTGGGGAAACTCCAATGACTCGAATGAACACAGTGGCTGTGTCTCAATTCCTAGGACGCATCCCTCGTGGGCCACATTTGTAGGCCGATTACGTCACAGCGATGCGACGTAGGCTGTCCCAATTCGTAGACTCCTACAAATGCGGCCGACAAATGCGGCCGACATTTCCCCGAATTTGTAGGATGGGTTTGGTGTATCCTACGTGGCCCACCATATCCCAGAAGTCATAGCGCGGCCCCGCCAATTCCAGTTTCCACCACTGGCGGCAACAACAGAGACGGTTAAACCGAGGAGGTGGAAGCGGTAAGGGCGGCTAGACCGTCCCATTTCACAAGCCTCTCACTTCCGGCCTTCTCGGCCTTCGGAGGACCCAGCCGACGTACGCCGCCTCGGCTACGGCCCACGAGGGATGCGTCCTAGGAATTGAGACACAGCCAATGACACCACAGGGGAAGTAAAACAAAACAAAATAAAATAGGAAACATGGCGAAACGTAGACATGACACACGAGCTCGATAACATGAAACACGCTGGAAAAAACACACATGACAGACTGATACAGAAAACAGGGAAACACTCAAACACGGGGACATACATGACACCTAAACTAGATCAAACTCAACCCAATCCTAATAATAACAACACAAAAACTTAATTTTATCATAAGATAATTAACTTTAAAAGCCGCATAATCAATTAAGGTGTTAGTCACTGGATAAGATAAGAACTTTATTTATCCCGAGGGAAAATCTTTTGTCATAAACATGCTCACAATAGAATAAAATAGAATACAATAAAATAACATAACTATCAATACAAGTGACATAATGTCGGTGCAATGAATAAAAATAGAGTAGCAGCATATAATGGGGGAATGAGACAAACATCCAATAACATATACCCCTGTAGATCAATAATAATATTGCACAATCTGAGTAGAAAGACAAAAATTACATTAATATTGATCCGAAAAAAGTGGACAGAGTGAGGCGGAGTTGTCCAGTCTTATTGCCACAGGTAAGAAGGATTTCCTGTGATGGTCGGTTCTGCATTTAGCGGCGATCAGTCTTTTGCTGCGCGTGCTCCCATAATGGAGGCGTGCATGGGATGAGAAGGGTTGTTCATGATACTGACAAGCTGTTTTAGCATGCTCCTCTCAGACACCTCCACCCGGTTCTCCAGTCTGACACCAGCACAGAACCGGCCTTTTTAACCAGCTTGTTCAGTCTGTTGGCATCAGCTTAACATAAGAAAATCAAAAATGCAAAATGACCTCAAAACGCTGGGACTCAGCCCGTGACAAATTTCTTCATTTATTTTCTTCATTTAAATATCTGATATGTTTCTATGTTCTATTATAAATAAAATACAGATTTATTTTCAATTCAATTCACATTCATTTATTTATACAGCGCCAAATCACAACAAGTCACAATCAGTCACCTCAAGGCGCTTTACATTGTAAGGTAGACCCTACGATAATACATACAGTGACAAACCCAACAATCATATGACCCCCTGTGAGCAAGCACTTTGGCGACAGTGGGAAGGAAAAACTCCCTTTTAACAGGAAGAAACCTCCGGCAGAACCAGGCTCAGGGAGGGGCGGGGCCATCTGCTGCGACCGGTTGGGGTGAAAGAAGGAAGACAAATCATTGCATAAAGAGAAACAAATGTTTGTTTGTTTTTTGTTGGAATAGGGTTTGTATTTTATTCTACTTGATTTAATTATGTGTGTGTGTGCTTTAATGGTGCAGACCAAATGTGGGAGAAGCATGGCTCAGACCTGTTGTGAGAGCTTGCAGACTCAATGGTTTTAGAGTCAGAATGATAAGGGGAGAAATACACATTCAGCCAAACCTTTTCAGCTTCTGGATATCATTAAAAATCAAACCACCAGCCATGCATTTCTTAACTGCTTATCCAACTGTGGTGGTGGAGGGGCTTGCCCCTATCACATCTGGACAGGTTGCAAGTCCATGACACTACAAGCTTATCTCTAATCTAATAAGCAGACACATGGTGTGAAATGTTACATAAACATTCCTCTGTCATGTTGCTCATACGTGGCCATGTTTGCCTGTGGCTGCAGTGCATGCCGCTGTCTTTCCAGTCATGTGTGTGTTTGCACTTTTCTCTGTTTAATCTGGGCAGCATGGTGTGTGAGCATTAGCTGCCCTCAATGTTAATCAGAGTGTCCCCTCTAAACATGTCTGCATGTTACAACACAGCTTAAGAAGTCATATTTTAGCCTGACTGCGCTGGGTTTGAAGGATGAGGAAACACAGACACACCAGCAGAGGCACACATGAAATCAGTCTCCATGACAGAGAGGAGAAAAAGGGAAGAGAGAATGGGGAGCTGAGGAGGTGCTGGCAGACGGTGCACCTCCATCACAGCACAGAGTCCAGCAGTAAAGCATACGCTCATGTTGGCTTAATATGCGACTTACCGCAGGCCCCAGCTTCTTACTGTAGGTCGCACTCATTTGGATGGAAATGCATTAAGTGTAGCTGGCCTGCAGTGTGGCTCACTGTGACAACAACGTGTGTGTTATTATCACTGTCAGCCTTATCAGTTTGGTACTCTGCTGCTGCTGCTGCCCCTTTCTCTCTCGTTTGCTCTCTCAGGATGCACAAAATGCAGTATTTTGCTGTGACTCAATAGCCTGTTTCTAACACTTCTTGAGCATTTTGATTTGATAGTGTTAAACGCCTACATCATCTGTGGACACAACAAAGATAAAACAAGCGAGTCATCAGACAGACCATCAGCATCATCGTGAAAGTAATGAGTCTCCGTTAGCGCTACTGTCATTATCCTATAATTCTACTTTAGCCTTTGAGGTGTTTTTGAACCTTTACATTTTGGGCAAATATACTTCAAGGCTGTCCCACTTCTATCTGAATCAATGGTCTTTATTGTCATCACACAAAGTAAAATGAAATTCAGTCTGGCTTTCTCCAAGGATAAAAATAACATAAATAAATAGAATGAATAAAAATAGGTGAGTAACTAAAGATAAAAATAGACTTAAGCGGCCAACTTAAGCAACACTAACAGAGGAGGGAAACAGCATCATTGTGAATTGTGTAAAGTGTCACTAACAAGATAAAATGTCTTCAGTGGCATATCGTGTGTTTGTATTGAAGGTTATATACAGTCAGTTGTGTAGCGTGATGAAAACTGGGGAGGTGAAAGGCACCATAGTTTTTCAGTCTGAGCTTCACACTGTTTGTTAGCAGGAACAACCAACACACGGCTGCAGGGATCGGCTCACAGTACTGTTCAAAGCCCTCTTAGCCGCTCCTCATTTCTTTCCTCTGATGTTGTGAAAACGCTAACTCTAAATTTCCTGTCAAAATTAACAGTACGTAATAGAGGCCGAATATGAAAAATGAGGGGCTGCCAAAAACTTTTTAGGCAGCAAAACACAAACATCATTATAGGGTCAGTGCTGTTGTGATTTGGAGCTATATAAATAAAACTGAATTGAATTAGAATACAAAGGTTAAGAAGCGGTCGGTGTATTTTGTCGCCATCATTATTTCACTTTGCTTTGTGGTATAACGTACCCTGAGTAGTGAAAATATAGTTCCTGTGTTTTTATCCTTTGATAAGATCAACAGGAAATGTAACGTTAATAGCCTCTCACTTTGATGAGAGCCACTCTCCTGGTACCACAGAGTGCTTCCCATTACATTACAACTGTTAGGTTTCACATTCTACCTGGGACAGTGCTGCTTAATACACACCAGTATCCGGAAAACCCAGTAAGAAACACGTCTTTGTAAAGTCCTAAACTAAACTGAAATTTCCATCCATCTTCCTCCGCTTATCCGGGGCCGGGTCGCGGGGGCAACAGCCCAAGCAGAGAAGCCCAGACCTCCCTCTCCCCAGCCACCTCCTCCAGCTCATCCGGGGGAACACCAAGGCGTTCCCAGGCCAGCCGAGAGATATAATCTCTCCAGCGTGTCCTGGGTCTGCCCCGGGGCCTCCTCCCGGTCTTGGTAGCCGGGGATCGGTCCGCCAGGGCCTCCGGTCCTGGCCGCCGCCCAGCTCACAATGCACTCGACCCCTACGGCGCCTCCTGCTGGTGGTGGGCCTGCAGGAAGATGGGCCCATGTCCCTTTTTCGGGCAGTGCCCGGCCGGGCCCCATGGACTAAGGCCCGGCCACCAGACGCTCGCCTTCAGGCACCCTCCCCGAGCCTGGCTCCAGGGCGGGGCCCCGGTAACCCTATCCCGGGCAGGGTAAACTGTTCCCTTGCTGGCTCTCTCATAGGGGTCTTTTGGATCGCTCTTTGTCTGGTCCCTCACCCAGGACCAATTTGCCATGGGAGACCCTACCAGGGGGCAAATAGCCCCCCGACAACATAGCCCCTGGGATCCCTGGGATACACAAACCCCTCCACCATGATAAGGTAGCGATCCAAAATATACATAATGTGTATATTTGTGTATAATTC
>VURO01024123.1:0-10000 GCA_015108175.1 Pelvicachromis taeniatus | reverse complement strand
ATAACCCAAAACTGAGACCAAGCAAAAACTGCTGAAAAACATGAGGCGAAGTTATGGGAAGGACATAGGATACACAGGTGAATACAAAGTACAAGAAGCGCAAGAACAAGAACTTACAGAACTACAAACAATATATATATCAATATATATCAGTTTTATCATAATATATATATATATATATATATCTCCACAAGCAAAAGCGAAGACCATGACTTAAATAGCCACAGACAACTGGTGATGTAAAATTTTCTGCATTCTCAGTTTTCAAAAAAAAAAAAACAAACAAAAATTTTGTGTAATTTTTTGTCATCTTTTCCTTTGGTACTATAACAGCTCTATTCTCCATATATGCATTTTAATGAATATGATAATAGGGGACGTATTTTAAAAAATCATTACTACTTATGCGCCGAGTTGCATGAATTTTTGGGTATCTGATATATAAAATGTGTCACTCCGCTGGGCGCAACTTTTGTGAGGTTCAGTGATTAAGAATTTGAATATATCGGTGGAATCTGGTTTGCAGGAGTAAATATTAATTATTACTAAGACAAAAACTGAAATGTAATTTTCTGAATATGAAACTAAAACCAGCATTTAAATAGATGAACAGATCACATTCTCCCTCAGTGTCCTGTACTACCATCTACAGTTAGCTTATGACCGATGTGGCACTTTGATGATCAATTCCAGGATAGCATTCGGTTTATCTACAGTCATGGCACTTTGCTTCCCATTCACAGTCCTCTGTGGTTCTATTGACGGTAGAACCACAGAGGACTCTAATCTCCTTTTATAAATTTCAGACAGAACCAAAGATGATTTACATGCTGCACCAAGTGTTCTGACCAAAAGATACAGTACAAACACATATACTCATCCTCATTTGTCTTGGTACAAAAACAATCGGATACATCTATATTATTACACAGTATTACGTTACCTTGTTACTGAAACTTTTGGCCCTTCAAGTCTTTAAAAGGAAAGTTCCTTTCATCTCACCATCTTCCTCTGGCGTAAGGGAAGTGTATCTTAGGTGTTGGAAAGCAGCTCTACTTAAGCACAATAAGAGGACTTGAATGCAGTGCCACAAGCCAATCCACTGTCGGCTCTGGAGGGCTGCAGAGGGGATATATTGGGCCAACTGACAAGTAAATAAGCCACTTGGGAACTTCTGGAGTGCCTCCCTTAAGAGGTTGAGGGGTGGGGAAAAAGAGAAGAGGCTAAGAGAGCAAGCTTAATGGAAACACTATATTCTGCCACCCTGGAGACCTTATAACCCTGCTGAAAAACTTGTCATTATTGTGTCATTAGCTGTAAAAGTGAAGGATTCTAGTGATCAGAATACATATTCTTAAACCTTGATCCTTCTGTGCCATGCAAGGCTGACTAAAGCACCCTAGCACTAACTGCTAATCCAAACCCTTTTTGTGTGCAATTTAATGCTATGACATAAGAAATTGAATATATGTATGCAAATTTATCTGCAGTTATCTACTAGCTAGCTTCCTACCTAAGCAGCTAAGTCATTAAATACGTTGCAGGTGGTATGTCATTTTTTTTGTTTAACAGAAGAAGACTGTGCCCACTTAGCTTTAGCCATAATTTCTGCCGGTGTGAACATAACCAGAAGATATTTTTGCCATTCATTCCGAGTTACCTTTGAGCACGTCACCTCTAGTTGACATGAAGAAATATAATGCAATTTGACCCTCGATGTTACTTACTTTGTTAGGGAGGATTTGTTTGTTGTCGAGTGCAATTTTCAAAAAAGGTCTTTGAAACGCAAAGCATTATTTAATATGAAGGCAATATGAGCGAAGAGTGCAAACATGTTGAGGGATTGGCTGCGTTAGCTCAGTGAGACTTTTTTTGTTAAAAAAAAACAATTTTCACTAGCAGTCAGAAACTAATGTATGTCTGCATATTTATGACGTTAAATACAAACAAAATTATAGCAGAAGTGCTGCCACATGTCTGAGTACCAATTTGTTTATTTGGTAGTTCAATGAAAGGCTTCAGTTAGTTAAGAGTGAGGAAAAAAGGCAAGTAATGGCTGGAGGTTGCTGGCTGTCACTATGAAGTTATTGCAGTCAAGTCACCAGCTTTCATGCAAACTATGAAGAACTGCAGCAACCAAGAAGCCAAAGGAATCACAGATCTTGCAACAGATTTGACCTAGCAACCTGTTGTTGCCTCCGTTAGCCCTCAGCAGTTAATTTCACGGCGGCTGCCAGCACTCATCACCCGATGAGGTAATAAACCTGTGTTATACACCGCCCCTGTGTGACTGGAGCATAAAGAGAACATTACACCAGACAAAACATGACATCTGTGCTCCCTGATGACGAGAGTGTGACACCCCGTGAGCTAGTGTGTGTACTAAATCTAATTATCATATTTATGTCATGTTTTCCATAAGAGTTTCTATTTTTTGAGTCTCAGCGCTGGTATAATCTCATCATCTTCTCGGTATCGGTTTCTGAATTGGCACTGAGTGCTAACTGTTCATTTCAGTTTGAAGCTGTAGAGGGTGGATGATGACCACAACACTGTCATTTCTTTTGCCAGTTTTCTGGAGTTATGCAAAAAATTTGTCTTATTACTTTTGTAAATGGTAAATGGCCTGCATTTGTATAGCGCTTTTTTTAATCCCTAAGGACCCCCAAAGCGCTTTACACTACATTCAGTCATTCACCCATTCACACACACATTCACACACTGATACTCACATTATTTTCTGAAATTAGGCATTTTGATAGTAAGCTCTGTAAACAAATGTCTTGAAAAAGTTACACCTACCACCAGCAGTTTATACAATCGGGAAAAGCTGCAGTTTTCATATCCATAAATTACATGCCAGCTTCTAGGGAGCTCATTCCAACATACCTTTTGACCCTTTACAGGAAACACACACAGGACTGTTATGGCTACTGATGCAGCACCAGCTCAGCAGCTGTTATTTTTATGGATAATGTTGAAAGTCATAATGGTTCCTGTTTTTACTAACACTGCACTAAGTTATTTCCTTTGGCAAAAAAGATTCGCCTGGCGAGCTAATGTGCTTAAGGAAGTACACTCTGAAAGATATGAGGCAGATGATAACGGGGCAAAGACAGAGAGATTTGAACAATTATATTATCATTTTCTTCTCCTCATTAATCAATAGTAACAGCATTTACTGCAAACAATCTGAATTGCACTGTGTTCCCTAATATTTAAAAGTCTCCTTATACCGTTGTTAAGTGTTTCTTCATTTACTTTCTGAATAACTTCATTAGTTAAATGGAATTTGGTGGATTAATTACTGGACTCAGCTGACGCCTGACAGCAAATGGCTATGACAGAAACTGGGTAAGAAACATATGTGCGTACACTGTCTGTTGTGCACTACATCTGTGCTCCATGGAGAATGCCCGACGTGACATCTGCTGGCACGTTTATTTATTTTTTTGTCTAAATCAGCATAAACATAGCCTTTTCCCATGATCCCTTTCCTTGGCCTTGCCAGCATAAAACCAGATCGCCCACACCTATCATCCTCACTCTTTGCTCACCCATACGCACGCAAGTGCTAAGTAACAGTTGTACATATGCTCAATTACATTCACGCTTAGTAGTTATCTTTAGATGCAATATGCTGATTAAATTCCTCTTAGGAACATAATACTAAAGACAAGCAGAAGGAGTTACTATACCATTAATCATAACTATAGACTTCTTTTAATTTTATTTCTTTACACAGTTTTAACTTGTTGATGCTGTAAATTAGTAATTTTATTGTTTAGCTATTTAAAAAAAAAAGTCATCTTAATGCATCGATCAAATTTGAATTCTTACAGTAAACTATTTTATCTTCAGTTTATCAATGCAGAAGACATAAAATCATCAAATATTTCTACACGAAGCCTTTTTGTAGATGTAAATAAAGTCAAAACTCACAGGAGATGTGTCATGTCTTTGGAAAACTAAATTTGTCTCGTGATGGGATTACATCTACCCAAGTGGGTGAAAAATGCTTTGGATAAACTCCTGAAATCCCACTTTTCCATTCCATACACCAACTGCTGCACCTCCGACCACCAGTCTGTCAAGCTAATTAAGTTAGCAGACGACACCACTGTGATCAGACTCATCTCGGACAGGGATGAGTCTGCCTACAGGACGGAGGCTGAACGTCTGGTGTCCTGGTGCAACCGCAACATCCTGGTGCTGAACGCCCAGAAGACAGTGGAGATTATTGTGGTCTTTAGGAGGCACACAGCCCCACTCCCCACCCATCACATCATCCTGACTGACACCCCCCATCATCACTGTGGACTCATTCCGCTTCCTGGGGAGCACCATCACCCAGGACCTCAAGTGGGAGCCCACCATCACCTCCATCACAAAGAAAGCCCAGCAGAGGATGTTCTTCCTAAGGCAGCTGAAGAAATTCAACCTGCCAACACGGACGATGGTGCAATTCTACACTGCAATCATCGAGTCCATCCTCACCTCCTCCATCACCGTGTGGTGCACTGGAGCCACCACCAGGGGCAAACAGAGACTGCAGCGTGTTGTGTGCTCTGCTGAGAAGGTGATTGGCTGCAGACACCTCCAGGACACTGGGGCGTGCAGCTCGGATCACAGCCGACCCTTCCCACCGTGGACACAGTCTGTTCGACCCGCTCCCCTCAGGCAGGAGGCTCCGGTCCATTCGGACCAGAACCTGTCGCCGTAGGAACAGTTTCTTCCCCTCTGCTGTTGGACTCATGAACAATAAGCATAAGACTGTTGCCACCACTGGCTCTAAGTCAAACACGTGACCCTGTTTTGTCACCTGCACTCATGTATATACCAATCTGCTCAGCACTTTTTTATAAAGAAACTTCTTATTCTGTTTATTTAAGTATTGCCTATAGCATGTTTGCACTAAGTACCGCAGCAATTTCCTGACGTTGTAAATCTGCTCAACATTTGGCAATAAAGTGCTTTCTGATTCTGATTCTGAAAGAAATGTTACAGAAGGGAATCACTCATGATTTATTTTGGCGGTTGCAGGTTTACACTTAGCAACTTTTATCAAATATACTTTTTTTTGTTTTTTATACTAGTAGCCAACCAACAATTAACTTCTTGATTTCAGTGTACCTATAATAATAAACCTGAATCTTCTGGTTTTGGGTAGACACACAGGGCCAGGAGCAAATCAGAAAAAATTTAAGTTGGTCCATTTTTATTTATTTTTTACTTTTGATTGAACACAACACACTGCTTCTGTTCACCACTGTTCATAAAACACAATTTGGTACATCACTCTTATCATATGACCTCCTGAACATGTCACAAAGTTCTCCAGAGGCCTGGTAATGAACTAATCCTTTGATTCAGGTGTGTTGACCCAGGGTGAGATCTAAAACCTGCAGGACACCAGCCCTTGAGGCCCAAAGTTCCCCCACCCCTGCTCTACAACATTCCCTGTCAGTTTCTAATCAGCCAATCACATGCCTGCAATCAAGTGTCTTTAGACATAGTCAAGACAGCCTGATGAAGTTCAAACTGAGCACCAGAATAACCAAAAAGTTTATTAAGGTGACTTTGAATGTAACATGTTCGTTAGTGGGCTTGAGTGGGCTCTGAGTATTTCAAAAACTGCTGATCTACTGGGATTTTCCAACACAACCATCCCTAAGGTTTAGAGAAAACGTTCTTAAAAAGAGAAAATATCCAATGAGCGGTAGTTCACTGAGCAAAAATGCGGGCAACAGTAACTAAAATAAATATGTTGTAAACAAGGTATGCAGAAGAGCGTCTCTGAATACACAACACATCAGACTTTGATGAAGGTGTGCTTCCAGCAGCAGAAGACGACCGGTTGGTACTCCTGTTGGCTAAGAACAGGAAACCGAGGCTATAATTCATGCATGCTCGTCAAAACTGGACTGGAAAAATTCCTTTATGACCACAGTGTCTCCCACCTTCTGATGGCTGTTTCTAAAGAGATAATCTGCCATGTCACCAAAGACAAATCAAACTGGTTTGTTAAACTGTACTCAAATGGCCTCCACAGTCACCATATCTCAATCCAACTAAGCACTTCAGGGATGTGGTGAAGCAGGAGATTTCCATCATGAATGTGCAGCTGATATATCTGCAGCAACTGTGCAATGACATCATGTCAGTATGTATATTTCTACCATCTTATTAAATCTGTGAAATAAGGAATTAAGGCAGGTGGTATCGCTGATACAAGCGGCAGAAATGGGCTTCCTCCGAAGGGTGGCTGGACTCTCCCTTAGAGATAGGGTGAGAAGTTCAGCCATCTGGGAGGAGCTCACAGTACAGCCGCTGCTCCTCCACATCGAAAGGAGCCAGTTAAGGTGGTTCGGGCATCTGATAAGGATGCCTCCTGGGCGCCTCCTGGGCAAGGTGTTCCGGGCATGTCCCACCAGGAGGAGGCCCCGGGGCAGACCCAGGACACGCTGGAGAGATTATATCTCTCGGCTGGCCTGGGAACGCCTTGGTGTTCCCCCGGATGAGCTGGAGGAGGTGGCTGGGGAGAGGGAGGTCTGGGCTTCTCTGCTTGGGCTGCTGCCCCCGCGACCCGGCCCCGGATAAGCAAAATAAAATGGATGGATGGCCGTTTCAAAGTTTCAAGGGGCTCCAAACCTCTATTGGGAAAGTGTAACAAGCAAAGTGAGTGTATTTTATAAAATTACCACATGCTGTACTTGACAGCATTGTCATTGTGATTCTCTTAGGAAATAATCACAGGAGTCACTACTCTGCTGACCATTACAAAGAGTACAGGTTTAAGGCACTTTCACATTGGCTTCATTTTTATATTACTATACATTCATCTTAAGCACCATGCTAGATCACAGGGACTTTTAACAGGAAGACATTTACACATCCGTCACACACGCTGTTTATTTACCTTTAGCCCAAACTACCATCTTTTCCTTTCTTTAACAGAAGTGCTTTTGTTGCCTAAACGTAATCATCTATGATTATGTGTCACAGTCATGTAATTTTATGCCTGCAAAACGAAAAAAAAAAAAAAACGTTGCCTAGGAAAAGAAATGAATGAATCCAGAAACAACGTGGCCACAAAAGCACATTTTGAAATCTATAAACAGAATTTCACATTTCTCTTTCAGCAGATTTTAGGGTAGCATAGAGGGGATTCCCCCCCCCTCCCCCTCCCCCCTAGCGTGTGAAGTTTAAACATGCCAGTACACATATCACAATGTACCAATGTTTTTATGTCTCGCTCTTGATTCAGTTGATGTGTGTGTGTGGCCTTCTGTCCAACTTTATATTGACAAATCAAAAGAAAGCTTCCAGCTATCACTGGAATTTTTGACATTTGGGAGACGCTTCACTGTGGGCAGCTCTTTCTTGTAGTGATTCATGTCTTAGCGATGGGTTGCTTTTAAACCACAGCGTTAGCAACAAAGCGTCACACACAGCTAAACAGTGCGTGGAGGGTGAGTCCTTCTCTGAGCTCTAACAGACGGGGGAGCAGCAATCAGAGGTCACAGAGGACACAGCACTCTGTTCGAGAAGCTTTCTTTAGCGAGAAGCTAATAATGTTGTAAACTTTCCCTCTGTCATTTTCCCAACAATTTAGCCTTTCTGTAAAAGCCACCAGTAAATACATTTTAAACAGCCCCATTAATTCATATTCTGCTCTTTTAACACAGAAGCCTGTTTTATGACTGGATGTAAAACATTAATAATGTGCCTGTGTTTGTATCCTATCGTATCAAAAAGTAATTTAGAAAATTTGTTATATTCTAATGGACTGGAATTAGTTTTTCAGACAACCGCTGCATACAAATCCAATAAGCCATCAAACTTAGGAGTCAAAATGACATTTTTCAACATGCGAGGGCTCTTGAACAAACATCCCTGGTGAGAGTACAGTTACAGCTGCACTCAACATTTGTATTTATATTCATAAAGAGGCTCCACAGAGTAGCTTTTCACATTGCTTTAAAAAAAAGTATAAGATCCCCAGGAGGAGACACAAACCCCTTTGGGGTAGCATCAGGAGGGGTATCCGGTGTAGTCATCTCCCAAAATCAAGCACGCTGAGCTTGTAGTGACTCCTTTATCCATGATAAAATCAGTTTAATGAGAAAGCTGTAGTTTGTACAGACAAATATACGCAGAATTATCAATCAGCCCTACATTCACCATCTTCTCTATTTTCTCCACAACTAAGGCTGGCTCAAGAACGGTGTGTCCAAGTGCAATAATCATCTGTTTTAGATCACACAGTGGAGACCAAAATAACACGAATGTGAATGTTAGATTTTACATTAAAATGAATATAATGCTGGTCTGTCAGCCATCTTCTGGAAAAATGACAGTTTGGTCACCCATTAGCTTCATAACTAGTGATTGCACTATATTTGCAATGATGCTTGTGTGTCTGGGTGTACACTGCAAACCCTCTACTGATTAAAAACAACAACAACAACAACAAAAACTAGCAACACACCCAGCTTAACTAGTTGGAGAACCTGGATAGCTTGTTTGCTGACAAATTTGTCAGACACTGGAGTGGAGACTTCCACACAATGTTCTAGAGCACTTTACATAATACGGTGGCCCTGAGAGGCCAAACGGACTGCAACTTCAGATAAAACGTGCAAAAAGAAAAATGCTGCAAAAGCACACAAAACACAACGGGGAGGTAAATGTGTTGTAATCTCATGATCATGAGAGTGTCTCCCAGTCCCAGCGCAATGGTTAGCATGTTTTAGTTCGTGCAATTGGTCCGTCGGGTTATTGTCTCCCCAGAAACATTTCCGTTGTCGTTTTTCCTATTTCCGTTGTGTTTTGTCTGCTTTTGCAGCGTTTTTCTTTTTGCGGGTGTCTTCTGAAGTTGCAGTCCGTTTGGCCTCTCAGGGCCACCGTAACCATGCCATGCCTGATGAAAGTCTTTCTCAGTGTCTGAGTAAAACTCTAAACTGTAGCGCAACCTAATACAAAAGTAGGAGTCACCACCTCGTAACACTACACAGCAACTGCTAATCAAAATACACCAACAACCAGCAACAGACCACCTAGAGTCAAAATGTTAGTTCAGTTGTCGTTCCAGGAACAAAGCACAGGTGTCACTCCTTTTTAACTGGGTAAAGTTTGTCTACCTGAAAACCTAGAAAATTAAGTTTTTAAAATTTGTAAACTGTGAAAAAAAAATATATATTTAAATCCAAACCAAGTTTTCTTAATCCTGACATAGTAGTCATGTTACCTAAACCAGCAAATAAAAGCAAAACTCAAAAGTGAATGCAGGGTCATTCAAACCCCCAGTGAAGAGTCAGTTTGGTTACAACCTTATCTTTCTCACATCAAAATTCAAACCCACTGTGTTTAATATGCAATTAGTGCATGGATGTGTTGAACTTTTGCATGTCTGGCCCAGGGAAATTTGTTGGTTAGAAAATCTGGCCCACCTTAGTGTGTAATTGAGTAGTCCTGCTATACATGACCTTTTTTTCTTCTGTCATTTATGTCAATACATCACATAAAATACTTTGATCATATATTATTAGCTGTTGTTTATTTGCAAATGCCAGTTATTCTTAACAGGGATGCCAAACATTGCTTATTAGAGAGCTTTGAGAAAAGCGTTTTAATAAATAAGTTTTATATGTTTTTTTATTGTCTGAAAACTATGAGTGTTTAAGTGTTAATATTTATTTAGGATTAGTAGGAACAACTTAAAGTCAAATGCAATTCATGAATAGCTCTAATTGAATTTCTGACATGAGTTTAATGTAGACACATGGTCTATTGTTTACATTTAAAATATAACTGCAACATTGTTTTAAAAAAAAAGACTTGAAAGGACTTGAAAGTCACAGTTTCGGACTTGGGACTGACTTGAGGGTTGTCCGTCTTGACTTGGGACTGACTTGAGGGTTGTCCGTCTTGACTTGGGACTTGACTCTGACTTGCCTGACTTTTACTTGAGACTTGACTCTCACATAGTAAGACTCGA